>BNST01000541.1:0-213126 GCA_019650275.1 Xylocarpus granatum | reverse complement strand
TGTCGAGACTTGACCAGAAATCTTTTCCAGCAAGCAAAAACAACTGTGGACTGACTAAAAGGAATGAATTCTGCCATGTTTCTCCGATTTACACCATGCCAACACCTTGCAAGTTCGAGAGACAACGTGTTTATATTTCAATCAGCCAGCAGATAGCTTGGTCTTCTCAGAAAACCAGAAGCAGCACCCCGGAAACTGAAAACAGTGTGTTGCGTGCGCCTGTGTTTTCAGAATATTGTTGCATGCAGCAAAGGGCTTACAAATCATTCGTCTTTGGAGAATAAAAACAAGTCGTTTCACCAACACATTTGGCCCATTTGTTTCTTTACAAAGTTTACTTTATACAACATGGGCATTAACTTAAGTTGCAAGTCCCCAACTACAACTTCTTTATGCATGCCTAAAAACTATAAAGCAAAAACTAGACTAAGGTTTCCTTTTTTTTGCGGAAATTACTGAAAACTAACCCTTTCATCACAAATACTTCCTGATCATTTATTTAGAACTGAAACAGTTTGATTTTCCCATCTTAGCCTTGTATTCTTACCTTAGATTTTGTTAAAAATGACCATTTTTTTCTGTTGGTAATAAAGGGTTACTTTTGTTGTTAGGGAAGGTTTTTTCCATATATGATGATAGAAATTCTAAATATATACAATTCATGTTAACTACAATTATTATGTTATTAATAACTAGGGTTTGTTTGTAGTATTTAAAGATATCGTTATATCTAATTTTTAAATTATTTAAAAGCCATTTTAAATTTTTTTATCATATTTTAAGTATTATTTATTATATATTTTAATTCTTTTAATACGTTTTAAATTTTCTATTATATATTTTAAATATTAGTTATCTTTTTTTTCTTATTGCATGTTTTCAAAAATCATTTTAAATTACATAACTAATTTTTTAAAAAAATTCAATGGTACTTTTAAGTATTCTAATAATCCTCAATTTATACTCCTTTAAAAGTTTTCTAACTTATCGTTATATATAATTTGATCGTAAAATTAAAATTCGGTTTATGCCCGAATTAACAATGAAATCTAATAAATTTCTATAAATTTATAAAAAAAATTTAATAAATTTTGTAATTGCTCTTATTTTTAATTAAAACACATGTATTTTAATTAAAGACAAAGAAATTCCTTACACTTTGTCTCTCTTATTTTGATCATACATATATTTACGATATGATTTTGCCATTCTTGTGAAATTATGTCTCTTTAAATAACTTGTATTTACAAGATAAAGTCTATTTACACGTGAAAAAACGTTGTTAATGATTTCATAATTCCTAAAACTAGACCAACTTTGAAAATTAATAATTGGTTATGATGATTTGCTTGCATGCGTTATCATGTAGCCATTGTGGCTTCACACACTCACACACACACTTGGGGTTTATTTGCAAATATTAAAAATTAAGTGCCACAAATTTAATAAACTAATTTTTTACTAATGTTTGTGCATATAGATCAAATGAGTACATAATAAAAGAAAATTAGCTAAAATACATCTCATACATCATACATTCTTTAACATAAAACTTGAAATATAAAAATGATTAAAACGGTTAATAAAAAATTTAAAATAAATAATATAAAAAATTTAAAACATAGACCTAAAATTTAAAATAATTAACGTAAAATTAAATATATCTATATATTATTATATGTCATAATCAAATTTGATAAAATAAATTAGTAAAATACGGAAAGTACTTTCTAATAAGTAAGTTAAACGTGCATAATTACTTAATATAATAAGTAAAGAACTTTCTAATAAGTTAAATACGTCTGATTATGTATAATAAAAAAATATATATTTATATAAATATTTATTTTATATATGCAAAGTAACATCACAAACTCACAATGTTATTCCCAAAAGTGTAAGGATTTCCCAAATACACCTCCAAATTTTTTATTTCCATAATTAGAGAGCTAAAATTGCAATTAATAAGTAAATCATTTTGTTTAATTATCATTCATTTTATTTTTAAATATTATATACGAGAAATTAGTTATATTATATGAATGTATTATAATATTTATTTATTTTTTTTAATTTTGTAATTTTAAATTTGAAATAAAGAATAAAAACTTAAAATGTTAAAATTTTAATTTTATTTGAGGTATATAATAATTGAAATTTTTTAAATATTACGTTACGAGTATGTATCATGTATCGTAGATAAATCTTATATACAGAAAATAATTTTAAAAAATAATTTTTTTAATTATTCAAATATGGAAATAGATTAAAAGGTAATGGTATTAATTAGTTGGGAGGGCGAGGGTTATAAAAAGAAATATGAAGGGCAAAAATGGAAAGAAAAAGACTCATAAAAGAATGGATAAAAATCCGCTGTTGGAAGTATAGCCCATAGAATTAATTAAGCCAGAACATGGCCCCTGGTTTTCACTCGTCCTTCTCTACAAACCAACTGTATTTCCATTTCAGCTCTAACTCGATGACCAAATCCTCTCTTTTATATAACTTCACTGCTTCAATACTTGGCCTTCATCTTCAACAACAACGGGGATGCATCATTTCACATCTCTGTACTTCTCCTTTTAATTCTTTACACCAGAGAAAGAAAAAAAAAGTGTTTTTTACTTCATAGAATGAAAAAAATTAAAATTTTACACAGTTTTTCTGAGTAAATTTTAAGTTTTTGAAAATTTCCAGATCGTAGTTTGAAGTTTTTAAGATTTTTCTTTGATATCCATTTGGTGTTTGTTTGTGTCGTTGGTGTTTCTGTGTTTATTCCCCTGTTTTTGAGGTAAAGTTGGAATTCTGTTGTTTTTAGGAGGGGGTTGAATGGGGATTAAGACGAAATTGTCTAATTCGAAAGGGAAAGAGTTGAGTGAGTTACCAAAGGAAACAAAGACGGATGAGAATTCGGTATCGAATTCGATTGGAAGTAGGAGTAGGAACACGAATAGGAACAGGCAGTCAAGGAGGAACCTGCGACAGAAACAGAAGATAGTGTTGTCGCCGGTTCAGAGGCTGTATGATACTTGCAAGGAAGTCTTTGCCTTTGGTGGGACTGGGATCATTCCCCCTCCTGACAAAATCGAACGGCTACGAGCTGTTTTGGGTATGTTGTGATTCGCTGACTAATGTTTGTTGTGAGATTCATTGATTGGGTGTGTTTCAGAATTTCAAATTTCAATTGCATAGTAAAAGGTTTTGGACTTGGTGTTTTTCGACAATTCAGATTGGTTTCCTTCAATTTTATTTTGGTTTTTGCTTGTTTGTTGTTTGATAATCATGTGTGTATGTGAACTATATAGTTATATCATTGTTTTGATTCTTTTATATGCAAAGTCTGCCTTCTGGAATTTGTCCGTCTCAATTCTCATGGTCTTTGTGATTATTTTGTGGCTGCCATAGTTTCTTCTTCTAGTATTGTTCTATCCTTTTGACATTGATATTTTTATCATTTCCGTATGATGGATTTTTTGCTTGGCTGTATATTGTATTCTATCATGTTTTTCCACTCCTTTTATATGGTGCTTGCATTTTTGTTTTTGGGCTATATGCAGGCACATTTCTCTTCTTTTATGTGCCAGGCTTTGTATTGGATCGAGTTTGAAATAAAAGAGACCCTCAATTTGTGCTCTGTGTTTCTTGTGCATCACTTAGTACTATTTCTTTCTGTTTTCTTTATGGTTGAGGAACATATTTTGTTAGTTTTTGGGGTGGTATCTTGAAATGGAAGCCTAAGAAAGCTGCGCAATGGATAGCTTGTTTTAAGTTATCTTTTTTTGTTTTTTAATTTAGTTGTTTTTTAAGTGTACGAGGAAGATATTTTTTTTCCTATATTTGTTTTCTTTCTTGCTAATGTGGCTGCCTTCTGTTTTTATAGATGACATCAAACCAGCAGATGTTGGCCTAAAACCGGAATTGCCATATTTCCGCAAAAAGAATCCTAAGATAACATACCTGCACCTCCATGAATGTGACAAATTCTCGGTAAGTTACTTTCTTCTAGTTCCTATTTGCATATTCGGGGAAATGGGGAATTGCTGTTCTTATTTTCTATTTCAACTCTACCTTTTCATTGTAGATGGGAATCTTCTGTTTGCCACCATCAGGTGTCATTCCTCTTCACAATCACCCCGGAATGACAGTTTTCAGCAAGCTTCTGTTTGGGACCATGCACATTAAATCATATGATTGGATGGTTGATGTCCCATGCAAAACATCTACTAATGCAGATTCCTCAGAAAGTAAGTATTTTCTTGTTGTTGTTCACCATCTCTCAATAGCCGGAGTAGATGTTTGCACAATGCTCCTTGAAGATCACAGACAAAAAAAGTGTTGCCACATGATTAACACACACAAGGGAAAAGAAATAGAATTGTAATGTAGATCGCATTTGAAAGCAATGGATTCCTTAGACTCTTAAATATAATTTTCTCAAAACCTGTGACAGCTCATTCACCAATGAATTGGACTTTTGTCTTGGGCCTAGATTTGGTATCTGATGGGAACCTATATTTGCAATGACATCAAATCCACTCTGTTATTAGCTCCCTTCCCCATTAGCAATTCATGTCACATACAGCCAGGGATTTACATCTTTAGGGCTCAAATTAAGGGTAGAATTTGAGAGAAATTCCAGCATCTATTTTGATTAGAGAAAGGCTTTAAATGGTTACACATTAAAATTAGATTTTCTGAAATAGTCATTGGGCAACTTTCTTGGAATTGGCACATTTTTATGCTTCTTGATGCCTTGTCTTTAATGTCTATTCCCGTAGCAACATCTGCTGGATCCATGCGATTTTTTCCCTCTTGACTTGGTGTTATTCTTGATTCAGCAAAGCAGCCTGAAATGCGGCTGGCAAAGGTTAAGGTCGACTCCAATTTTACCGCCCCTTGCAACACTTCCATCCTTTATCCTGCCGATGGAGGCAACATGCATCGCTTCACAGCAGTAACAGCATGTGCAGTGCTTGATGTCCTCGGCCCTCCATACTCTGATCCTGACGGACGTCACTGCTCATATTACCTTGACTTCTCATTTGCCGATTTCTCAGGTACCTCACTGCTTCTTCACCTTCAGAATAGTCAATTATTGTTAGAAGAACTAAAATCTTGATCATCTGATTCTGTTTAAAATTTCCAGTTGATGGAGTGTCAGTCCCTGAAGAAGAGAGAGAAAGCTATGCATGGCTTCAAGAGAGGGAAAAACCTGAAGACTTGGCTGCAGCTGGAGGTATATATAGTGGCCCAGAAATAGTGGAGAAATGAGCTCACTCCTCTACCTTGTCACTTGCTTCCCATGTTGCCAGCGGCCTGCTGCTGCTTCTGCTTCCAGTTCTGTGCAGCTTTAGAACTTTTAATGTCGGTTTTATTTCTGTTTTTGGTTTTTCTTTTCCTCTTTTATTTGGGGTCATCAAATCACCTGGTTATTTTTCACTCTACACTCTGTACATTTAAACAAAAAGGAAAAAGAAAACCACAATTGAAAGTGCACCGGAATATATCTGTAGTTGCTCAGCTCAAAGATCAACGAGTAAATGTTAAGAAGTGCATTTTTTTGTTTGCATATCATTGGTCTTTTCCTCAAACTCTGTAGTTGGCCTGGCATGGATGGCTAAAAGTATATATTAAAAATGGACGGGGTTGTTGATCCAATTTCCCAAACTGAATGTTTCTGCCGCAGCCAGGACATGGTAGCTAGGGAGAATTGAAAGGAAGAAGAAAAAATGTCTTGTTAAGTACTTTCCGGGTACAGGCAAACGTTTATGACACTTCCCAACTCGAGTACAGGCAGAAGAGACATTGCCGTAGAATTTTCTTTCTAGTAATATCCACCATGGAAAATTTGGATAGGCTTTTGTCTCCTACGTCAATGGTGTCATTTTCTCCGTCAACTGTTCTTGTAAATGCTTTTTTACCATGAGCATGTTATATCAATTTCATCTTGCTATGGCTTGGTTTTCTTTCTCTTCCCACCAAAAATCGTTTGTTGGTCCATTAGTAGACAATTATTTGGAGAAAAATTGATTCTGATATGCCTGTTTTCTCTAGTATAATTCCATCTATGAAAGCACTATTGTCAGCCGTCCTGCTGAAAGTGATTTTTGAACAAATTAAAATTTACAAATACATCGGATAAAACAAGAAGCCGGCAAATCTCCTCCTTTATTGCTACGAAACAATGCAGGCCATAACCCTAATGCGACAGTCAATGAAAAATCTTGTACATAAATTAAAAACTGAAGGAAAATCTCTCAATCTTTCTGTTAGCTCAGTCTCTCATGGCTTTCTGGTTCTTCTCTTTGTTTTTCTTTTTCATTTTCTGCAAATCTTCTGCTGAGCTGATAACAGCTTTACCGGGACAACCCATAAATGTTTCTTTCAAACAATATTCTGGGTACATTGTAACAGATGCCCACCATGGCAGAGCTCTATTCTATTACTTTGTCGAAGCTGAATCAGCTGATTATCTTTCACTTCCCTTGACCTTGTGGCTCAATGGAGGTACAGTTTTTGACTCAAATTTTCTTTTGTGAAATGATGCTAGTTTGATTGATTTCTGTTTGGAATTGTAAAACTGGCTAGGTCCTGGATGTTCTTCCGTTGGTTTTGGTGCTTTCATGGAACATGGTCCGTTCCAACCTGGAGAAAATGGACTGCTTCTTAAGAATGCATATTCCTGGAACTTGGGTAATGAGATTTTCATTAGGTTCAGAAAACTGTTTGATTTGCTTTCATATCTGTTCATGACTAAATGTTTCACAGAATCAAATATGTTATATGTCGAGTCACCGATTGGAGTTGGATTTTCATATTCAAACACAAGCTCAGATTACACATCCTGGAATGATACCACAACTGGTATGCAGTTTCTTCCTACATAATCGAAAATGAATCTGTTTTTAGCAGGTTAAACAGGTTCCATAATGGTTTGTTGTTTTGGGACATTACTACAGCTGAGGATAATCTGAGATTCATTCTGAACTGGTTGGAAGAATTTCCACAGTACAAGGATTCTGAATTCTTCCTAACTGGTGAAAGCTATGCAGGTAATTACTTCATAGATTTGTTATCAAAACAAATACAAGACATACTGAAAATATCAACTTTCTGTTTTCAGGCCACTATATTCCCCAACTTGCAGCTTTGATAATGGAGTACAACAAGCAGCCTAATGGTAAACCGATCAAGCTCAAAGCCATTGCTGTAAGAAGAAATCGTCCAGAATTATTCACTCCTACTGAATTTCCTAATTTAAGCAGAAAGCTTCAATTAATCCAGTCTTGTCTCAAACTTGTAGCTCGGAAATCCACTTCTAGACCTTGACATCAGTGTGTTGTCTGGCGAATTTATGTGGTCACACGGTGCAATATCGGATGAA
Source organism: Xylocarpus granatum (assembly GCA_019650275.1). NCBI lineage: Eukaryota > Viridiplantae > Streptophyta > Magnoliopsida > Sapindales > Meliaceae > Xylocarpus > Xylocarpus granatum. The sequence goes on along the minus strand of BNST01000541.1, from coordinate 205,742 downwards.
ACACTGATGTTGGAGAATACAGTATGCAATGAGTCTAAGTATCTGCGAGAATATGTTCACAATCAAATTTCGAAGGGATGCATTGATGTGTTCGACAGAGTTATAGAAGAAGTTACTTATGATGTCGACAGTGGAGACTTACTCTTGCCCTTGTGCTTATCGTCAAGCTCTGCAGAGCAATTTAAACCCAAAGGCAAGCACGGACAGATACACAGAATGGTATGCAAGTACAGGCTTGTAGCATACTTGGTATTGCATTTGCCATAGCATTCATAAGCGTATACTGTATATAGTATGGTTTTCTACTTTGGGATAATAATATATGCTTCCCTCAATTTTTACATTATAACAGATATGGTCATAGTTTACTCATTTATGATATATATATATATATATAGGTCCTTGTATTATTTAAAATTACAAAATTATGGTTATAATATTGGATTTTGACGATTACAATTTTAGAACATGTAACTGGAAGTACATTAATTATTAAACATGTACATTCTATCTATAGATAACCTCAATGTCATAATGTGGGCAGCTGGCAAGGAGTGGTGGTGATCCATGCCTTAATGACAGAATATTTGCTTTTCTCAACAACCCACAAGTTCAAAAAGCACTTCATGCGAACACAACTCATCTGTCTTTCGAATGGAGCTTCTGTGGAGGGTCTCCAATTCTTCCTTTTCTCTCCCAAATCAGAATTTTCCTTTTGATTTTTGCTTTTTCACTGAAATTTCATTTTTCAGGCCTCTTGATTATGACTCAAAAAATTTTGAGCTGAACATCATTCCACTCATTTCAGAACTTGTCACCGAAGGCATTCCCATTCTGCTTTTCAGGTTTCTCATTAGCTTCTTTGCTTCTTCATGGTTTATGTTTCTAGCATTACAATGTTCTGAACTAATGACCCGCAACTTTTTCCAGTGGAGACCAAGATACAAAAATACCTCTAACTCAAACAAGGATAATTGCTAATATGCTGGCTAAGGAGTTGAAATTGCTTCCCCTTACACCTTATGCTCCTTGGTATGATCATAAGCAGGTATGTATGCATCTATGTCAAACTGTAAAGAACTACATATGTGATCTTCAAAGTAAATGAGCTTCCTTAATATTCTATCAACGCAAACCAGATCATCCTTCCAGCTTAGTCTAATAAGAATTCGAATCCCATATCTCTTTTACTGCCCTAAAATTTTTATCAGTTAAATATATCAACATGTACGCTTGTCTACTAACAACGTTTTACTTCATAATGCTTTGAATTGATTGATTTTGCATGCAGGTGGGGGGATGGTCACAGTCATTTGGTGCGTACAGAGATGGCAAGAACATAACATATTTGAGTCATGCAACTGTTAGAGGTGCAGCTCATGAAGTTCCTTTTACATCTCCTTCACAGGCTCTCACACTGTTCCGATCATTTCTTACAGGATCCCCTCTTCCTACACCTCACAATTGATTTCCTCGACCTCATTCTGAAAAAGATTTTCATTCCCATTTTCCCAGAAACCTCTTGGAAAATGTTTATGCAGTTACATTCAAATAACAGCCCAGATACGAATTGGATATCACCCAAAACTATCCAAGTTAAAATGAAATTAAATTCGACTATCTCGAGTTTTTGTTCCATTTGCAGGCTTAATTGTTTCAATTCATCACTTTAATAAATACTTGTGTTTTAATGTTTATCAACCAGTTAGTCACCCACTCCCTCGTATGCTTAAAAGAGTTGGTGGATTTTCACGATAAATCAAAGTCCATGCAGTCATTAATTCATTTGAGCACTAAACACATGCCGCTTAATTTAATAATGCAAGTGCCTCCATGTTTGCCCATGGTGACTAGCTAATGAACAAAATCACATCTATTTTAGCTAGCCTACGGACCATTACATTATATTTTCAGGGAATAAGGCTTGCAAGAGCATACTTTTTTGCTGAAATAATTTCTTTAATTTTCTCATCTAGCCAACCGATCTCAGATCTATAGCTTCCTTCCTTGAGACTAAAGAGAGCTGCTTTAGCTTCTGCAAATTCCTTGTCCTGGATAGAAGTTCTTCTCTAGAAAATTGAATGAACCCTATCAAGAGTGATTTATTTACAGTGATTATAATATAGAATAATGATATTCTGACCAGCTAATTACATCCTAAATATAGAATTATGATTAATGTATTATAAATTAAAAATATTTTGGATAATTGTTTAAAATTTAAGAATACGAATGATATTTTATAATTTTAAAATTTATTATTTTTTAAAATCTAAGTAAAAATGAGTTCATGTGTGTGAATATAGCTCTTCAGATTAATCTTTTGATGCAAAAATTTTGTTCTTTTGCTTGAGTTTCTTCATTTCTTCTCTCTTTTTCAAATTTTCAACATTTTCTTTTGATTTTGAAGAACAAAATCCTACCACATAGAGACATTTCAACTCTAAATCAAGAGTTAATGTATAGTAATTTGAATATAATTGAACAAAAATAACTTTAGAATATGAACTTTATTCATATTTTTAATTAAAAAATAAACATTAATTAAGAAATAAATACGGTAGATGACTTCAATTAATTATATATGTTCTTTTAAGTTCTCTCTTACATGAATCTCACATTCAATAACTAATTCAAAACCTAATCTAAACCATTGACCTAAGTGAATTTAGTAATCACAACTTGCCCCAAAATTCTGTGTGTAGCAACTAGCACCAAGACTTAAAAAAAGAAAAGAAATTTCAAGTCTTCGTAACCCAATGTGTATGGACCACCATGCCCTCCTCCCCTTATTTCTCTCTATAATAAACACTTGAATATTCTAAGTGAATTTGATATAAAAATAGTTCAATCTTGGCTTTGTAAAAAGCCTTGGGACATGGGGTTGCATAAAATATTGGAAAAGTTGAGGTCAATTTCTTGGATTTATATAGTTGAAGAAGTGCAAAGGCATGCTGACCAGTCTCATCAACACCCACGCATGCTGAAACTTGATTAATTAACTATTAATATATGACTAATTTCTTGATTAATAAGGATGACCATTGGTTCTTACCAATTACATATTTATAAATTACAAGCATGTTGACACTTTTAAGAGACCGTTGTTAATATGAAAGACCAAGTTGAGCTCTAACCTAATTCATGTTTTAAACTATTTCTTAGAGCTTTGGTGGCTCCTCATAATACATCTAAATCTATGAAGTCATTAATTGAATTGTTAATTAAACTCAGGAGACTTAATTCAAAATATTAGTGCTTCAATGTTTGACCCAAGGGTGGTTAATTAGTAATACTATGCAATATGAGCCTTCTCCATCCAAGACATGGTGATTTTAATAATCTTAATATCATCTCATGGATTTGATTATGTTAACCCAAATTACAAATGGATGACACAAGTTGATAAAGTAAACAGAAAAGAACCAATTGAGTTAGATAGCTCAGATCCCTAGATATATTGGGGCCTGAAACTTGGAAGTTAATTATAATAATGCATATGGAAAGATAATCTAGAAATTAATTAATTCATCAATAAAGTTGATTTTGTTCTCTAGTTTTGAGTGTCACATAAAATTAACAATGGAACATAAGTAAACTGTGTTGGTATATGGACATATATGTTGGAATGGGTAAGCCCTTTGTATTATAATTTTGAATTTCTTCGAAGAGTGTGCGCATGTAAGTGTGTATTTTCAAATTTTTATTATTGTTAATTTAAAATATTTTTTTTTATATAAATTTAAAATAAAATTAAATATTTAATATTTTAAATTCTCGTAAGAAAAGTATTAAATTAATAGTAACAAAATTTTAAAATATATCATATAATATAATACACTATAACCAAACTCTATAATTTCACATGATAATAATAAATAATTAATGTATTGAATACTTGTTACCAAGGGCAACTTCATTTTGAAGAACCTTAATAAATTTAAATCCACATGGTTGATGAGCTAATAATATAGCCAGCCTACCTAAACCTACCTTAGCTAGCTAATCCTATTAATGAATAAGGAGAATTACATATGATAACATAAATTAACAACGAGAAGGTCAATGAAATTATAGACAAATGTAACATTGTCTTCAAACCCACCGCGTTGATCAAGCGTATTGACCGCAAACGAAATTGACAGCTAAACAATGCTGAAAAAGCTGACCCAGAAAAATTTTATGGCCACCGGCCAAGCCACCACCGCCACCGGCAGCTAATGTAATTTGACCGCTAACCCCATGTGACGTCGTCTTAGTACGAAGCTTCAACGATAGTACAATTACATTATACAATGTAATGTAATACAAATTCAGCTCATTCGGATCATATTTTTGTTCCATGTGTGTTAATAATGTCTCAACTGTGAAAGAGTTGAAGTTGAATTCTTCTAATATATGGTTTATTGACAACGTAATAGAAAAAGCCATATGGACGTGTAGTTGGGCAGTTGACAATTTGTGTTGCGTCTGCGGAACGAGTACGAGTTTTGAACGGGGTAATAGTTTTTTATGTCAAAAAAGACAAATGGGGTTTTGATATTATATTAGGACGACAAGTTCATTGGAGATTATGTTCAAATTTTTATATAAGAGCAAGCAAAGGCCAATTCTTCAGAGCTTCAATGGAGGTTTTGTTGAAAATGCCTGTTAGTTCTTCTGCTGATTGTGTGGTGAAGGAAGAAAAAAATAGTGCTGCTGATTGTGTGGTTAAGGAAGAAAAAAATAGTGCTGAAGAAGGTCGCAGTCAGGAAGCTAGAAAGGAGGTATGCATGTTTAAGCAATCGTCGATTTGGTTTTTCTTCTTATTCTTCAATTTCTGTTGTCTGCATTGGAGATTTGATCATGTTTAAGATGTTCCGTTCCGACTTTCTTGGAGATCATCTTGTTTAATTGGCTACTGAGGAGTAGGAATTGTAGTTCTACTGTTTGATGACAGTGATAGTGTTTTAATTTGAATCATGATGTACCAAAAATACTTAAGTCAGGCAAATCAAATCAATTGACAGCATGAGTGGTCTTCTTTTATTTCAGGTTGGAATCGGAGGACAATTCCAGGAGGTCAATGCTCTAAAATTATCTTCGCCCAGGCACGAGGACATGGCTGATAGCAAAGAGGTAATTCATCACCTGAGATATAGTTACTCATGTCTAAATTTTCTTTTCATTTATGTGTCATCTCTTTGGTATATATATTCTGCTATATTAAAAAATTTTCAATTTCATTACTTGGATTTTCCTCCTTGCCTCCCGAATTTTACAACAAGATCTTTCTTTCCTTTCTAAAGCATATTTAATTCTGTGAATGGTCAGATCTGAACACTGTTGTTTTTCAATCCTGAAATCTCGAAATTATGCCATAAGAATCCTTCTCTCAAGAACCTTCAATTGGTTATTGATCAGATAGCTTTTGTATTGATCTATATAGGAAGATAAACTTAAATCTGCCAAAGCCGAAATGGGTGAGGTGAGAGAAGAAAATGAAAGATTAAAGAAAATGTTAGAGCAAATCGAGAAGGATTACAAGTCTCTCCAGTTGAAACTCCTCGATATCCTCCAGCAGGAACCTTCTTCCGAGAAACCTAGTACAGATTCAACTCCTCCATTTTCCCAAGACGAAATCATGGAACCTGAACTTGTTTCACTTTGCCTTGGGAGAAGCAGTAGTCCAAGTCAAAAAGAAGAGAAAAAAAGCAACAAGTCTAGTAAAATTATCAGGGAATCAGATGAAGAGCTGAAGGCGAACTTGACTCTTGCATTAGACACTAAAATTCAGCCGTCTTTAGAGCTTGCTGTGTCGAATTTAAGCCCCGAAAATAGTTCAGAAGAGCCAAAGGAAGAGGAAGCAGGAGAAACATGGCCGCCGAGTAAAGCTTCGAAAACTATGAGAAATAATAATGGAGATGATGAAGTTTCACCACAAAGCCCGGTGAAAAGAGCTAGGGTTTCTGTAAGAGCAAGATGTGATACACCCACGGTTAGTAGTTAAATCCTTTCTTGATTTCAGTAAATTTGTTCTGATCACTTTATAATTCAATGTAAATGAAGGTTGCATGATTCTTTTTCTAATACACAGATGAATGATGGCTGTCAATGGAGGAAATATGGACAGAAAATTGCTAAAGGAAATCCATGTCCTCGAGCTTATTATCGTTGCACAGTTGCAGCAGGATGTCCTGTAAGGAAACAGGTATTAAATTTTGCGTTAAGAGTTTTTCATTTGTCAATTGTAACAAAATACTGTATGAAAATGTTTTGATTGTGTTTTTATTCTCCAATAATGAATTTCAGGTGCAAAGATGTGCTGAAGACATGTCAATATTAATCACAACCTATGAAGGAACACACAGCCACCCACTTCCGGTCGGGGCCACTGCCATGGCTTCCACCACCTCCGCCGCAGCTTCCATGCTATTGTCTGGTTCGTCGACGTCTCAGCCGGGCTTAAGTTCCACAGCTACAGCCACTGCTGCCTCAGCACAAGTTGGATTGAACTTCGGTTGTCTCTATGACAGCTCAAAAATAAAACAATTCTACTCCACAAATCATTACTCACCTTTGCTCCCGACAATTACTCTAGACCTTACGAATCCATCCTCTTCATTTTCTGATTTCAATAGATTCTCTTCAGGCTTTACTTCCACCCAAAGATCTCCCTCAACAAATCTCAACTTTTCTTCTTCCTCAGAATCCAGTATTTTACCAACACTTTGGGGCAATGGATACCAAGCTTTTGGCCCTTACAATCAAACTCCCAATGGTTCATTATTAAGCTTAGGAAAACAATCCCAAGATCAGGTTTATCTACCTTTCATGGATAAAAACCAGCAAGCTGCTTCTCAATCTCAACCATCTTTGGCAGAAACCCTAACCAAAGCTATCACATCGAACCCGAATTTTCGATCAGTAATAGCTGCTGCCATTTCAACAATGATAACGACTAACGGAGAACAAGGTGGTGGAAGAGATCAGAATTTGTTGCAGCAGACCGTTAACCCTCCAAGTAATTCACTCACGACACAAAATGGAAAAGCTTGCGCTTCAATCTACTTCAATGGTCTGTCATCTTCTTCAAATTCTCAAACAGGATTGCCATTTCCAATCTTGATGAGCAACAATACTAACCCAACAGGCAATGTTTACAAGGATCACAGCAGTTGAGATAGTGAATTTGTTTGAGAAATAATAATATGATGGATCAAACTGTAAAAAAATTTCTTTATTATTATGTTAAGATATCCAAATAATTTCTGTAATATTGTTGTTAACAATATAGAGCAATCTTGAACCAGCAATGGATGGACTTGATCAACTCTGTCCATATTTTAGCATGAAAAGCAACAGGTTGAATTCTTGGCGATAGATTTCCTCTTAATTTCTCTTACTTTATTGATTTTACATGTAAATGTATTGTTAATTACATTGAGCATGCATGCATGCATGCTGGGGTCTAAGTCAACTTTACAGAACTATATTGGAGGTAATATAAGAAACATGCTATCTTATTTATTTGCAAGAAGAACAAGAATATATATAAAAAAAAATAGTGATTTTTTTTTAAAAAATACAATAAATAAATTATTTAACAAATATTTAAAATATTTAATTATCGAAAAAAACTCATAATTTACTCTTTAAAGTCATTTATATACCAAACTAAAAAGTTAATATTTATCAATTATCCGCCCACTTTAAGGGTTAGTGATACCATGACAATTTAATCCCAGATGTCAAGACACTTTGTAATGGAGCATGGATTAGTTTATATGGCAGCATTGTAGCAGGCAATGTTCATGCTAGAATTATGTAGGAAACCCTAGTTACTACAAGGAGATAAAAGAAACGTTGACAGTCGTTGAAGAAAATTTTCCATATTCGTGACTCGTGAGTGTAGATGGTTCGGATCAAACAAGAACGTACACAGCATCTCCTATGCGGGATGCTTTCATGTCATTGGTACAACAGTATGATAAAATGGTACAAATACATACATGAAACCTGAAAAGCTTATTGATATTATTTATGTAGAGAAGTTAAATTATTCTATGAAACATCGGAGTAATCAAGAAAACAATAATTGAGCAGTGAGATTTCAGTCTCACCAAATAGCACCAATAATAAGGCAATTCAATCTTCAACGGATATTAGCATCCTTAATGCAAGATTTATGCAGAAAACTGTGACTCTACTGCCTTGTATAATTGTTTCCGCGGGACAGCTGACCCCCAAAGAACCTGGTAATGTCCTCGCAACAGCTCCTTGCAAGAACAGATCAAGGGGCTGCTCTCAAGTTCATTCTCAACAAATGATCTGAAAGCAAAAGACCTTACCAGCACCTCCAAAAATATGGCTGTTCTTTGAGACAGTTTTTGTTCATGAAACTTTCAATAGTTGATGAAAAGCCTCCTGAGGTATATCCACAGAACCAACACGTTTCATTCGCTTCTTTCCTTCCTTCTGCTTCTCCAATAGCTTCCTCTTCCTTGTAACATCCCCACCATAACACTTAGCAAGAACATTCTTTCTCATAGCCGAAATCCTAAAAGTCAGCAGAGAGAATTAGCTATGGAATAAGTGGAGATGAAAATTTTAAATTTAATAATGCCAAATGAAAAACTACTAGAATTGCTATATAAAGATTTTGCTTTCGACTGATGATCAAATATTGGAATATTACTACAAACATGAAAATAAAACTGTTAAGGTTAAATCTCACAAACAACAACAATCAGTCAGAAAAAGTTTACATGACTTACGTTTCCCTTGCAATAACCTTTGATCCAATTGCAGCTTGTATGGTTATCTCAAACATTTGCCTGCTCAGATACAAATAACATGAGGTATGGTGGAAAGATGCAAAGAAACTACAAAATCAACAACTTAATTTTGTGCTAAAAGACAAGACCTGTCAATGAATTTCTTCAGCTTCTCCACCAGTTCACGACCAACACGTTGTGCCTTCAAATTGTGAACAATTGTTGCCATTGCATCAACTGGTTGACCATTCAAGAGGATATCCAGTTTCACCATATCAGATTGTTGATATCTATTAATGACAACCATCCAATTTGTCAAAGAGGAAAAATAAATCATAGGATGTATGAATATCTTCCATAAGAATGAAAAAAACGTCTTGAAGAGAAAGTGAGTGAGAAAGAGAGATTTTACTCTGAATCCTCATAATCAAATGATGCATAACCTGACGTTATACTCTTTAATTCATTGTAGAAATCAACAACAATTTCCCTCAGAGGCAGGCGATACTTCATAAAAGCCCGTTGACTGCATGTATTAAATACAAACAATCAGTGCAGCTGTGTATCAGTTCATGGCAAGAGTACATAAAGCTTGTAAATTAAAATCACAGAACATATGTTGCAAATGCAGAAACTGAAGGGACAATTTCGACTTATAGGGAATATATATATCTCAACTGCATGTTTTACAATGAGCACGAGATCTACATTCCATGGATACTACAAAATTTACTCTCTTTTCATTTTAAAAGGATCACCATCCCAGCAACAGAATTACCTGTCAATAAATGAGTACTCCAACTGCTGCCCTCTCCGCTCAGAGCAAAGTGTAATCACAGGTCCAACATACCTTAAAGCAGAAAACAATTCATTCAGGATGAACACTACTCAATACAGTGCAAAATGAGTTATTCATTGAAGGGAGTGTGAGGGCTTACTCACTAGGAATGATAATCGTAGCTAATACTGTAGGTTCCCAGCAGGATGTAACCCGTTTTTTGGGATTGGACGGCAATGAAGCAGGATTCTGAACTTCTACTTTGCTGAAAAAGACATTATGTATTGTTAGACAAAGCACTTTTAAAATAGTCCTAGAAGCAATACTACAAGACATACCTCCCATCTGAATACTCATATATATAGGGAACAGTCGGAACGGTAGAAATGACATGAGCTCCATACTCCTATCATTATTCACAGACTGTTTGATGAGAAAAAGAAATACTTACTGAATTACTAAGTCAATTATAGGTGTATAAGCAAGTATTGTTATTGAAGACACACACACACAAAATGCCACAGAGAATGGACATGTGCAGATAAAAGAGAACCAACATGGTAAGATATATGCTGGTATGATCAATGAAAAGAAAATGATACAGGATAAGTTTAATGACATTTTGTGCTGCATAGATGTTATCCATAAAGAATGATGGAAAGGTTGTCAATTAATCCTATCTATTTTAAGACTATATGCAAATTATCGTGCTCACACAAGTACCTAAAAAAGGCCTAATTTCCAAAAAGCCAAAAAATAAAAAATGTTCTCGGATAGGATGGAAAGGAGAAAGAAAATTCAACAAGCTGACCCCGACAAGAATGGAAGTGAGATTACATTGAAATGTGTATAAATTACAGGATATCTATTACAAAATTGGCAACCATTTTGTTTTATCCAAGCCTTAGAATGTGCATTTCTTTTCATGCTGCATTTGAGAACTATGTCAACTGCAAACATAAAAGAGGGAAAAATACCTGCTCAAGTCGCTGATGAAAAACATCCATGTGAAGTAAGCCTAAGAAACCACACCTGTATTAAAACAAGCTTAGAACTACCAAAATGTACATGCAAAAAAGGATACTCCACACATAATTACTTAGGAATATGACATAAATCACTCAGTAGAGGATGCGACACCTGAAACCCATTCCAAGTGCGGTGCTGCTCTCTTTAGTAACAGAGACACTGGCATCATTGCATGTGAGTCTCTCTATTGCATGATTGAGAGCTTCAAAATCAGATCCATCGGCAGGATATAGACCAGAGAACACCATATGTTTTGCAGGCTTAAAACCTACATTTTGAGGGCACATAAAAACATTTGAGAGGGAAGAGATCAGGACCACAGCAACCAAAACTACTTGATTCAAGTAGAAAATTAATGCGCGGACTAGAAAGCAATGTGTTAGGGCCATTGCAGCCATAACAATTGCATATTGTACCATTAAGAAGATACAGCAAATCAGCCAAAATAATCACTTTCTCAAAACAAAGGTAGAAATGGGAGAGAACATAGAATAGTAATCCAGTCTCAGGAAATCTCCAATTATTATGCTAGAGACTATTCTCTTTATCATTAGCAAAACTTCTACGAGGATGCAAGAAACAGCACTTGTAGACAAAGTTGAAGCGACAAAAAGGGTGAAGATATACCTGGAAGAGGCTCTACAATGCTTTTACTGTGATGAAGAGTGTCCCCAACGCGTGCCTCTTTTGTTGAACGCATGCCAGTTACAACATAACCAACTTGTCCAGTTAGAAGGACACCAGTAGGAGTGAGCTCAGGATGCATGATTCCAACATCCAGAACTTCGTAAGTTTGGCTGGTTGCAGCAGATGAAATCTTATCTCCTCTTCGCAGTATACCGTCAACAACTGCAATGTGGCAAATTACTCCTTTGTACTCATCGTAATACGAATCCAACAGAAGCATACGCAAAGTTGTATCTATAATCCCAGGAGGGGGAGGTATCTGCTCTATAACTGCAGGAAGGACATGCTCAAGTCCCTGCCCTGTTTTTGCAGAAGTTAAAAGGGCATTGCTAGGCTCAAGATCGAACATTGATTTCAGCTGAGCTTTGACACGATCAGGATCAGCAGTTGGCTGATCAATTTTGTTTATGACAGGTATTATAGTCAGGTTAGATTCAAAAGCAAGATAAAAATTAGCAACAGTTTGTGCCTGAACACCTTGGGCAGCATCGACAACCAAAAGAACACCCTGGCAAGCTGCCAGAGATCTCGACACTTCATAGCTGAAATCCACATGACCAGGAGTATCGATAAGATTTAGCAGAAAGCTTGATGGTTCTTGAGCTTGATTAGCGCCCAGACCATTCATCTGGTGTCTGTAGAACATAGTTGCTGTCTGAGCTTTAACAGTTATTCCCCTTTCTCTCTCTACCTAAAAATAGCCAAACTTCATTACATACACAACAGGCAGTAAATAAATTCTGGAATCAATACTTTTTCAAGTATAAAAACAACATTTCTAGTAGTGCAGCACAAGTGAGGAGGAAAACACACAAATCTGGGAAAAAAAAGAACAAGGATGAAGTAGCTTTCATATTTCTGAAATGGCATGCAGTAAACATAGCATCAAATATTTAGAAAACCATAGCAATGAATCATAAAACTGGAAATTACACCAGTATGTACAAATAATTTCTCCTTGAATTCTTCATTTATGTTTAAAACTTGACCATCCAAATAAACTGCTTTCTGAAGAAAAATCTATAAAAATTGACACTTTCCCAATGACAAATAGTAAGCAAACAATCCTAATCCAACAGACTAAATGAAATGACCCAAATTATTATTATATTTCTGCCGATCCCAGAAACAAACCCACCTTAAATTAACAAAAAAACTCATTGGAAACACTATACTACTATTGTTTCAAAGTAATGCCAATTATAAAAAACACCCATTTCATATTTCAATCCAAATGAAAATTTAAACATCCAAAAATTGCACCTTCATACCTGCAACTTATCAAGATACTGCGGCTGCCCATGCCCTCTTTTGATAGTTCCAGTGAGTTCTAAAAGCCGGTCAGCCAGTGTAGACTTTCCGTGGTCAACGTGGGCAATTATAGAGAAGTTTCTGATTCTTTCAGGCGGATATTGAGTCAAGTCTAAATTAGTATTTTCTCTGTTGCTGTGTTGCCGAGAATGAGAAGAAAATGGACGGGCTAAATTAGAAAAACAATTGTGGTTCTGGTTCTGGCTTATTCTGGGGTTTACTGGGTTGGGTTTAAGGATTGAAGAGAGTACGCAGTGAGATTTCTTTAGGGTTTTTGAAGCTCTGTACAGAGAACCCATTGGAGGTTGCAGCAGAGAAGTAGAAACTAACGAGAAAATTGATTTGATTGTGAATTTGTAGTGCCTGCAAACGACAGCGTCTTGAATCACATAGGGTTAATTACAAAATTTCCCTGAAATTTAACCTAATTACACTTTGTTTCACATTTTCTCAGAGTTGGACAAGTCTTCTTACTATGGTTTATTGTATTGTCATGTTGGTTCCGAAAGTGTTGAGACAACAAACTTTGATTAAATTCTTGTAGCGAGAGAGAGCTTTACACACGTCGGAGCCTGCGGCGGCGCCGGTGATGGCAAGTACAGAAAACATGCAAAATACAAGAAGGCAAGGAATTTTGCAGCATTGAGAAGGCGCCGTGGAACTGGGATTTATTGTGCTCCCAAAATATTAATTGTCTTGTCGAAATGACAATTACATTCAATTAACACAATCTCATCAATTTCAGTTAGTTGCAAGCAGGTTTGGATGGCATTTTTTCCCTGCAGGTTTGGAATTCGACCCTTCTCCAAAAACGGCATCATATTTTGATTTTGTTTTCGTGAAGGAGTCAAGAAGGGACATGGCATTCCATTTCTGACCTATTACTCTATTTAGCTTGTAATTGGGCCTGCAAGTTCAACACAATCTTTACTTGAAAGCATCATATGGAATGGAGGTATGTGAAGATCGGAGGTACGTTGGACCCTGTTTATAAAAGCAGGCCTGGAATGGAGATGGCAATACTCCGCCCATCTCCAGCCCGTAATCATCGTTGTCAGACGTGTATATTTAATGTACAAGTCGAGATTTTTGTTCTCCAAGTCATTATAAAGCTAAAAGCCATTATTCCTCTCGCAATTGAGTCTGACCGACTTTGAAAGCACTTCTAGAAAAATTCCTAGAGCACTTTCAGCTTCTACTTCAATGGCACCACTAGGTGCCCGGTAACTGTGGCTAATGGTGTCCTCTTGCTGGTTCAATGAATAAACAAGGATCAATTCATGCAGTCAAGGCGAGAACTGGGGAAATTTAGTCGTATGACACAGGAGCTACAGTTTTGGTGACATTTTCAGTGAGCAATGGATACATTTATGATGGTAATGGAGCTACAGGTTGGGGATTGTGAATCCAGCCTTCGGTGTCTGATGAATGAAGAAATTGTGCATTAGAAGACTGGAAATACTCTAAGATGAATTTGTTGTTGGCACAAATCAAATATTCATCATGCATAACACAAGAAACATTGGCAAACATCTGTAATACATATATGCTCTTCGGACGATTCTGGAATTCTCTATGTTATAATGCAATAGGTTAATTTTTTCTACTATGACAAATAGAAGGCAAAGAGCGAGGTTCCAGCGGTGAATGAAGAATTACCAGCTCCATTATTAACAGCATATCCATTACCAAGAAATATCGATCCTTTTTTCGTAATATGCTTCCATTGTTCACTGACATCCCACCATAAACTGCAGTTCCAGTCTTACACAACCACAGAAGTTTGCCAAAGTGACAGGCACAGAGGCTGTGCCATCGCTTTGGATCGGCTACTGACCACAGGATTTGGCTGTCACGAGCATCCATCGTCACTCAACCATCAGCCGTTATGGTCTTGTTGGATGGTCTGAGAGTGAAATTCTTGCGACTGGAGTTGACAATATTTGTGTGAGTCCTGTTTCCATCATTGTCTGCTCTCCAAGTTCCCCGTCCGCTAATGCCACCAGGTCCAGCTTCCTACACACATTACACTCAAGCCTTGAAGATTTTGTCCTACGCAGTACTAAGCACTCCTTTCTACCGTATACAAGGTTGTTAAAGAAAACCACATCAAAGGAAGATTTTGCATTTTCACAGTTTTTCAAGTTTTACAACTCTTTCTATTTAAAATACTAAAAACTTATAACACAGTACTTAGGAAATTACGATAGAAACTTAGGGGCTGTGCTTGGAAAACTTACAGTAATCCACACAAGGCTGCCATTATCGAGATTCAGGAGCCCAAGCAAATCCATTTTTCTGAACAGCAACCACAATATCTGGCGCAATTCCATTGACTTGTATAGTATCATGGGCGATCAATTGTGGTGAATTATGGGTGATTGATTACAACGTGAGAAGATCCTAAAATAATGGGAAATGAATTATACCTTAATATATATGCAAACTGCATTCATTGTCTAAACTTTTAAACTTTCAAGTTAATTTTTGAAATTTCAATCTCTAAAGACAAGCTCTGCAGTTGGCTAATATATAAATGCCTTAATTTAGAAACCCTGCAGACTAGTAATACAATATATGTGTATATATATATATATATATATATATATATATGTATGTATTTTATATATTTAATATATAATCAAGTCACCGTATGCATGTGTTCTCAAAGTCAAAGTAACAGTAAGTTAAAAGCTATTAGATCCATCCATATTGAATCAAAATCTGACATGATAAGCACTTTTGGAAAATCCCTTGGGCTCTTTTAGGTTCTGCTTCAATGGCACTTCTTAGATGCCACAGCTATCTTCTTGTCCCCTATGCGTGTTTTTTCTGCTACTAACTTTCGCAGCTTCTTCTGATTCTGCTGTTAGTCTCTTTCCCTTCTCTCTCTCTTGCCCGTACAACTTTCAAAAGCATAAATAACATAGAATCACTTTTGGTGTTTGATTCCATATTTGCAGAGAAATTCACAAAATGCTGCACAATACTGGCTAAACCATGGAGGAGACTTATACAACAGGAGATATGCCAACAAGGAGAAAAAAATCAGTCCAAAAACTGTGTCAAATCTCCATTTGAAGTGGACATTCTACGCAAGAGATGATGTAAGTGTAACTCCAGCAGTTTTCAACGAGACAATTTATTTTCCAAGCTGGAATGGCTACATCTACGCAGTTAAAGCAGCTAACGGATCTCTAGTCTGGAAGAAGAACCTGCAAAAGCTCACAGGATTCAACACCGGTTTCATTCTCAATGTCAACACGACGGTGTCGAGAACAACACCAGCAATTGCTGGAGATTTGCTTATTTTTGGAATCTATGGACCTGCTGCTGTTATTGCAGTTAAAATATCAAATGGGAAGCTGGTTTGGTTAACCAGGCTGGATGATCATGTCAGAGGTCTCATAACCATGTCTGGAACTTATTACAAGGGGTTAGTTTTCTTAAAAAGTTTTTCTTGCTCTTTTATTTTTTCTGTCAATTTCAGCATAGGGTTCCTACATTGAGAATCGGAAGTTATATCATCTTTGCCAGTCTCAAGATTTATTAGATTATTTTTCTTTTGTTAATGGTTATTGTCAGGCTTATCTGTGACTTGACCTTCAATTTGCAATATTAAAATGACAAAATAGATGTGGGCGTTATTGATCTTCAAATTGTGTTTTGTCTTAATGGATTTCATATTTATTATGCTATCAAGGACAAAGTAGATAACATTAGCTTTACAGTATTGTTCCTGATTTCGATGTCCAGTTAGAGAAAAGCTATAGGGTGTTGCAGTATGGACAAGTGTAACGGCATAGTCTTTGTACATACAGAGAAAGAGTCAAACTCGCCATGTCTACTTGAAGAGAGATTTATTTTCAGGAGAATTTTCTTACCAAATATTGTAATCAATCCACTACAGAGCTTTTTATGTCGGCACATCTTCGCTAGGAGAAGGTTTTACTTTGAGCTATGCTGCACATTCCGTGGCAGTCTTGCCAAATTAGATGCCAAGGCGGGGACAATCCTGTGGCAAACCTTCATGCTGCCGGACAATTACGGCAAGCTTGAAGAATACGCCGGAGCATCCATCTGGGGAAGCAGTCCATCAATTGACACCATCAGAAATCATGTCTACATAGCCACAGGGAACCTCTATTCAGCTCCACTTCGCGTGCGAAAATGTCAAGAAGAAGAAAACAATCAAACGATACCAACTAATCCGGACAAGTGTATCGAGCCCGAAAATCACTCGAATTCTATCCTGGCACTTGATTTAGACACTGGCAAAATCATGTGGTATAAGCAGTTGGGAGGATATGATGTGTGGTTTGGTGCATGTAACTGGCATTTGAATCCTAATTGCCCGCCAGGTCCTAGCCCCGACGCCGATTTTGCCGAGGCACCAATGATGCTTAGCACATATGTGAACAAAAGCAAGCATGATATTGTAGTCGCCATTCAGAAAAGTGGCTTGCTTGGGCTCTAGATCGTGATAGCGGCAGCCTTGTATGGTCTACGGTAAGCTTCGTCCCACCCAAATGGTTGCCATGTACTAATTCCTCGTGTCGTTATATTGTCTTTGTTTCCATCTCCAGTTTCTGTTTGAACTTGATTCCCGTAAGAAGTCTGTGTGTTATCTATAGGAAGCCGGTCCGGGAGGATTAGGCGGAGGGGCGATGTGGGGTGCGGCTACTGACGAGAGAAGAATCTACCCAAACATTGCCAACAGCCAACACAAGCACTTCACTCTCAAGCCATTCAAGAAATCCACGATTGCCGGGGGATGGGTGGCGATGGATGCTAGCAGTGGCAAAGTCCTGTGGTCTAGTGCAAATCCTAGCAATGCTACCGCCCCTGGACCTGTTTCTGTTGCTAACGGCATCCTATTTGATGGTTCTACTTATCGTCAAGGACCAATCTACGCAATGGATGCTAAGACAGGAAAAATTTTGTGGTCGTACGATACCGGAGCTACAATATACGGTGGTGTATCAGTTAGCAATGGATGCATTTATCTGGGCACTGGTTATAAGGTCACAGTTGGATTTGGTAACAAGAACTTCACTTCTGGAACCACAGTATACGCGTTCTGTGTATGAAGAAACTGGTAAGAATAACCTTGAAGAACATTTAACATTGGTTAACCAAGATTAAACAAATTAGTAGCATCAAGATCCCACTGTAATTGCAAATGAATCTTGTCTGCATACGACAAATCGTCTAAAATCATTTTACTTTATTCTCCTGCATCTTTTGAGCGAAGCAAACTAGGACAATAATCAAACAAGTCCTAGTGTACGTTGTACGACGTGTCGTGCAAGTATTCATTGTTTGAACTGTAAGTCGTTTAATGAAGAAACAGTTGAACGTCATGTAGTGCTGATGTTTTGCATGAATGAAAATATCTTTAATTTTAGTAAAATTAAGGATTTATTTAATATAAGTAAAATATAAAAATATAATGGTATATGTAAGAATATATAGAAAATTAGGGACCTATATGACAATATCCTTAGTGAACTTGGCCAAGTCAAAACAACTTGGCTGACTTGCACGGACGACACTAACTTGTTCATTAATCAGGTACATTGTCTTGGATAAACTTCATCTGACTCTTGTTTCCTTGTCATCATCTTGAATGTACGCCCAAATGTCTATCTTTTCCTATATTTGTAATCACATTCACAGCAATCCATGTAGAAAGAGCAGACTGTTTTTCATCCATTTCTGTGAGAAAAAAATGGTGAAAGCTTCTGTGTCGTTGTGTTTTGTTTCTTTGCTTGCCTATGGGTTTGTTGTTAATAGCTCTGTGGCTAATGATCACATCCACAAGAAGAATGAGAGTGGAGAAGAATGGAAAAATGATGAAGAGATTAAAGTTTATGAACTGAAGAAAGGAAATTTCTCTGTGAAATTCACCAATTGGGGGGCTACTATTATTTCTGTTTTTCTCCCTGACAAAAATGGTATGGATAGATTTTGTTGTTTCCTTTGTGGGTTTTGATTCTTACTGAATTGATTGTGGAAGTTCTACATTTTACATTTTCTGGTTGGTTTTGATTTTAGGTTTCTCGTTGAAGGTTATTTCTCTTACGTTGACCATTATTTTTGGTTTTCCAGGAAAGATTGGGGATGTTGTTCTTGGATATGATTCAGTAAATGAGTACAAGGTGAGATTTTTCTTTGTCTTGTTACTTGGTTAGTTTTGTTGTTGGTGAAAAGAAAATCACTCATTTGTATTAGAGTATGCCATCCGCAATTGCTGCGGGATAAAAGATTTTATGACTAAGATTTGCTGTTTAATTGATCTTATTATGTTAAAGACTCTAACCAGCTTGACTTTGTTCTTTTCGACTCATTGTTTTACTTGGAGGGTGTGTAATTTATAATAGTTTTCTTCTTATAGACTTTAATGTAAATCTTGAATCCTTCCTTCAAAATTTTCGTTACTGAATTAACACATGATATCGATTGGTGGAGTTGTTCTGAGAAAAGCTGATATGTTATATTCCTGTCTTTCCATAGTAATTTTCTTCTGTTTATGAATGTCACCTGATAAGGAAGGTTACTGATATTTTTCTTGTTATATATATCCATCTCTACAACAGATGCATTTATCTAGGAAATTAGGCTTTCCTTGTGATTTTGGTAATTCCACTTACTTTGAAAGGAAAACTAAAAAAATTTTCGAGTTCTATCATCCCACAGTAGTTGTTGCTCAAACTACACCTCAATGTCAAACAAAGCTTTAATTACTGGGGGAATAAGTACAAATGTGAAGAATTTTAAACATTAAATCAAGTCAATAGACTCAAGCAAGTATGTTGAAACTCAGTCGGCTTTCTTAGGGCAAAAAAAACTATGATTCTAACTTTTGGCTCCATATTTTGATTGAACGTGTAACATGTAATGTTTTTCTTATTAATTTTCTTTTCATATCAATCCAAAAAAAAATCATGCTCATTTTTTCTCAATATTAATGTAAGGATAGATAAATTTTCTTCTTGTCCTGGTTTCTTTATTAATAAGAGCATCTTCTTTGGATCTTGAATCAGTAGTGACCCTCCATTGTATACAAACACCCATATGTTGTGCTTTTTTGTCATATGTGTTCACTTGTTCTGAAATATATGAATACTTGATGCTTGTTCAAAACTAGTTTTGCTATCATTTTACTTTGGCAACATTGTGCAGAATGATACAACTTACTTTGGTGCCATTGTTGGACGTGTTGCTAACAGAATTGCAGGCGCTCGATTTACTTTAGATGGAACCCATTACAAACTAGTTGCTAATGAAAAGACGAACATGCTTCATGGTACAATTCTTCTTTTGACTTGCATTTTCCAGAGTTACCTGGCAAAAGAAAAATTACTTATTCTGTATTTTTATGAGATATCTTACATTTCTATAATTATTTCATACAGGTGGCCCGAAAGGCTTTAGTGATGTTGTCTGGAAATTGAACAAGTATAATAGTGAAGGTGATGCTCCTCAAATTATCTTTTCCTATGACAGCTTTGATGGTGAACAAGGTCAGTGTATTGTAGTTAACTTAAGATATGTTACAAATGTGGTAAAATCAGTGTGTTCTCATCTGGATGAGTGACTTGTAGATGTTTATACTTCTTCAACTTTTTGTAGGATTTCCTGGTGATCTCAATGTATCTGTGAGGTACACTCTCAGCGGAGAGAAGAAACTACATGTATCGATGAAAGCCAATGCTAAAGACAAGGCTACTCCTGTAAATCTAGCTCAACATACCTACTGGAACCTTGGTGGTCACAACAGTGGTGATATCCTTTCTGAAGAAATCAAGATTTTCACTTCCCGCTATACTCCTGTTGATAGCCAACTGATTCCCACTGGCAAGGTTGAGACTGTGAAAGGAACTCCCTATGATTTCCTCACGCCTCACACTGTTGGTAGCAGAATCAACAAACTTCCCAGTGGTTATGACATTAACTATGTGCTTGACAGTGAATTTGGAAAAAAACTGAGGAAGGTAGCAGTTGTACACGATAAGAAGTCCGGAAGAGTGATGGAACTGTCGGCAAATCAACCCGGTGTTCAGTTCTACACTGGTGGTCTCCTTAAGAATGTGAAAGGGAAAGGTGGCTTCGTGTACAAGAAACATGCGGCACTATGTCTGGAAACCCAGGCCTTCCCGGATTCAGTAAATCAACCTGACTTTCCTTCTACTATTGTATATCCTGGAAAGAGTTACAAGCATCTAATGGTGTATAAGTTTGGCGTCGTGTCATAGTTGCTGTTTCATAATCAAGAGTTTTTTGTCGCAAAACTGGGATGTTTTTATCCGGTTTGCTGCACTATATCCACAATAAATGAACATTTCAGTCTTCATGCTCTGCAATTTGAGATTCTGTACGAAAAAATAAAAAAATAAAAAATGAGGCTTCAACTTAATGACGGTAATGAATATTAACTACTTCCCATTTCAATAACTGCTCTAGTTCCCTTAGCAATGTTTTGAATCTTAATTTTCTTGCTTTTGCTTATCTTACTACCAACAACTCCACTACTGAGAACAAGAAACAGAGCACGTGTTTCTGATTTGGAATCCCCCACCAGTTTTCCTGCCAATCACATTAAATACACGCATTCTCCATTTGTAAAACGCATGTACATTTGTACATGATGCAGCCCACATAATGTGAGTCAAATGAAATGATCCTATAACTATACTTACCTAACACAATTGAATAATTATGTGGCGTCAAATGAATGGAAATATGGCCATGTGACCATATGACATAATGTCTGGACAATCCATTCAGCCATAATCACAGAAGGAATCAGATTTAATTTCACATATTATCCTAATCTAATCAAGTCCAGCATGTGAAAAAATTGTAAATTTCATATTAAATTAGCTTGAGGGTCCATAAGATTAAGAATATAAGATGGAAAATAAAGAATCTTGAAGCAAGGTGCTGCCTTAACCAAGTCTAATAAGTAATCGGCAAAAACCATTAAAAAATAACCAGAAAAGACCAAATGCCGCGTATGCAATGATTATTGGACAACTTTCTCACTCTCTTACTATATATATAGCATTGGTTCATCAGTAGAGAGACTAAAGAGACCAAACTGGTTTCAGCTTTTTGTGTGTAAGAAAAGATGAGGAAGATTTTCTTTGTGTTGTGTTTTGTTGTGTTGGTTGTTTTTGGGTTTGTTGTTCATGACTCTGTAGCCACTGAAGAAGTTGGGGTGTATGAAATCAAGAAGGGAAATTTCTCTTTGAAGCTCACAAACTGGGGTGCTACTATTATTTCTGTCATTCTTCCTGACAAGAATGGTTTGTCTGTTGTGCTGTTTCTTCTGTTGGTTTTAATTAAATTTCCGCTTTCATTTCACTCTTGTGGGTTGATTTTGTTTTTGTTATTCGTTTCTGTTTTTGTGTTAAATTCTTCAGGAAAGCTGGCTGATGTTGTTCTTGGATTTGATTCATTCAATGACTACAAGGTGAGCTTTTTCCATCTTTTCTTCATTGTTTTTGTAACATTTTCATGTTAAGTTATTGGGCCAAAATTTGCAGTATAATTTCTCCTACGCATACATCTTCTTTATGAGAAAATTCTATCGGCTGGGAACCTATACTCTGGTCTTATCAGCTCATTATTTTATTTAAAGCTTGTTTCGTTTTTGTTTTCCTTTTTTTCCACTGTTAATAAGAAGATCAATTTGATTGACTTCATAGCAGGGCAGAATCAAGATTAGTAAAAACTTGGAATTTGAAATTTTAACACTTACAGCTAAGAATGATTGTTCTGATAGCAATTACAACTAAGAAAAGAAACCTAATTGATCAACCACTTTCTACCAGAAAACTTCAATATTATAATGCACAACCTGCAGGCCTGCGAATTTCTAGCTTTTGATCAGTTTTATATTAACTGAAGCCCTTGATTTTGGAAACCAGCGATTGAATTCCTGGATCTAAATACATATGGTCAACAGGTTGGCTTTTAAAATAC
Source organism: Xylocarpus granatum (assembly GCA_019650275.1). Taxonomy (NCBI): domain Eukaryota; kingdom Viridiplantae; phylum Streptophyta; class Magnoliopsida; order Sapindales; family Meliaceae; genus Xylocarpus; species Xylocarpus granatum. The sequence goes on along the minus strand of BNST01000541.1, from coordinate 183,191 downwards.
AGATTGATTATTATAATAAGCTGAAGAGGGGTGATTCCTTTCAACTTCTTCTCGTTGGCTTCAAATGTCAATCTTATCTTTGAAATTTGCATTATTGATGGTCACATGGCATGGAAAAGCTTATCTGTTTGTATTCTATCTTCTTTGCTTTGACCTTTGAATTTTCTTTTCTTATCACTTCATAAGCAACTTGCCATAATAAAAACTTGCCCCATTGATAGTAACAAACAATCAGCATTAATTTCACATATTGATAAAAGATAAAATCTTCTTCTTCTTCGTCTTATAGTTGCAGTAGGACTGAGCTCATTTCTGTTGATTCATTTGACGAAAAGGGACCATCAATCATTTAACAGACATTGCCAATGTTATGCAGAATGATTCATCTTACTTCGGTGCAATTGTTGGACGCGTTGCTAACAGAATCGCAGGAGCTCAATTTACTTTAAATGGAACCCATTATAAGCTAGTCGCTAATGAAGGGAAAAACATGCTTCATGGTACATTTCTGCTTCTGACTTATACTTTCTCCTTCTTCCCAGTAAAAGGAAGAACCGAAAGAGTCACTGACTGGATTCTTCTATATGAAAATATTAGGTGGCACTAAAGGATTTAGTGATGTTGCTTGGAAAGTGAAAAAGTACAAGAAAGAAGGCCATGCTCCTCGCATTGTCTTTGCCTATCATAGCTTTGACGGCGAAGAAGGTTGGTGTATATTTATTTTCACTCTCATTTTTCCGAATTTATTTGTGGTAAATGTTTATGTTTCTCCAATCTTTTACAGGATTCCCCGGTGCTCTTTCTGTTACTGTGGGTTACACTCTCGTAGAAGACACGCAACTGAGAGTAACAATGAAAGCAAAAGCTCTAAACAAAGCTACTCCAGTAAATTTAGCACAACACACATATTGGAATCTAGGGGGACACAATAGTGGGAATATCCTGTCCGAAGAAATCCAAATCTTTGCTTCCCATTTCACACCTGTTGACAGCAATCTAATCCCAACTGGCAAATTTGCATCCGTGAAAGGAACTCCCTACGATTTCCTCCAACCTCACACTGTTGGCAGCAGAATCAACAAGCTTCCTCGTGGGTATGATATTAACTACGTGCTTGATGGCGGCGCTGGAAAGAAATTGAAGAAGGTAGCAGTTGTACACGATAAGAAATCTGGAAGATTGATGGAGCTCTTGACAAATCAACCTGGTGTGCAGTTTTATACAAGTAATTTGATCAAAGATGTGAAAGGGAAAGGAGGATTTGTGTATCAAGCTCATGCCGCGCTGTGTCTTGAGACTCAGGCTTTCCCTGATTCAGTGAATCACCCCAATTTTCCTTCAACTATAGTGACTCCAGGACAAACTTACAAGCATCATATGGTGTTTAAGTTTACAACTTCAAATTATTAGAATTGGAGGATAACATTTTTAGCCTCCATCGTTTGAGATATCTTGTAGCACTATGATTCAACAGATTGAATAAATTTGCAGAAGCCAATATTGAGCAACTGTCAGTATCTCTGAAAATCAAATATACACCAGACAACGTGAGAAACATGGGTATGATTGCTTGAAAGTGGGTATCTCGTCACTGCTCTGTCCACTGCCACTCACCACTAATTTTTTTTTAAATTTTTGTCTTCAATTGACGCCCAAAATTATGAAACACGGGCTTTTGCAGATAAGAGTTAGGGTTGAATAGCATCAATGATTTGGGCCGTCTTGGAGTGATTCACCATATCCAGTAAATTGGACTTCACATAAAAGGTTCGTTTTCTTCAGCTAATGGGCTAGATCAAATTTGACTGTAGCCCATTTGTGAATTTCCAAATCCAAATCCACCAATCACTTCACCATCGACTGCAAGCAGAAGTCGAAGACATGGCTCTGCTGGCTTCTTCATTCGGAATCTCCAGACATCCTCCTTGTTCAGTTTTCGAAACAGGTTCTTTCAATTTCTACATGCAAGTATGTTCCTTTACAATGATTCTCACTTGCCATGTGTTGTATTATTATTGATTTGCAACGCTGATATGCAGAAATATGGAACATTTGCAGAGTAAGTTATGGGGATTTTCACTCAAGTAAAGTTAACAAGAAGAATTTCTGTGTGACAACGTGTTCTGGTTCGTTCACCTACGAGAAATGGAAGAGGGTATGGATATGGACAGAGAACAAGCAAGTTATGACTGCTTCCGTCGAGAGAGGATGGAACACTTTCGTTTTTTTGTCCCAGAATCGTGAACTTGCAAGAGATTGGTCAAGTAAAATGAATTCCCACTTCAGAATTGATGTTTCTTAATTAAATCAGATGAAATATATGATTTTTTTTAAAAAAATTTATTTGGGATTTGGTGGTTTCTACAGCAATTGCATTGATAGATCCTCTGTTCATTAAAGAGGGAGAGATTTTTGATAGTGTGGACAGAAGGGTTGGCACCATTTTTGAGGTTTCAACTCCGCAAGAGTTTCAGAAACTCCAGCCAGCAGATGAGCAGGCAGAAAATGTTGTCATTGATTTGTTGGATTGGCAGGTATGGTAATTTTTTTTTATCTGTTTCATGCCGGGAAAAATTAACTTGACTGTGAAACAACGACATTTGAGATTTTGGTTTAATTTTTCTCCAGGGGCTTTTTCATTAGTTTCTGGAAGTTGTTTTGTTCTTCTTACACATTTTCCGTCGATCTTCTTAACAGTTCGCTCCTTAGAAATATATGACAATATTTTCTCTTTTAATTATTGATTGTAGTGATCGGCTAGGGGCTTTTTTGTGTGTGTGTTTTTCTTAGGTGATACCTGCAGAAAATATTGTTGCAGCATTTCAAGGTAGTGAGAAAACTGTGTTTGCCATCTCAAAAAACCCCACCGAAGCACAAATCTTTCTCGAGGTATCTCTTATTACTCTACATTGAGAACCAGAAATGACATTTGTATTTCAAATGCACTGATTCTTACGTCTGCCTAGTTGTTCGAACTTAGAATCTATTATTTGTGTGTAGGCCTTGGAGCAAGGTCTGGGTGGAGTTGTTCTGAAAGTTGAAGATGTCAAAGCTGTGCTTGAGCTTAAGGTAATTTGTTCAACAGCTGTTCTTTTCCTGAGCAGTGAGGCATTGCTCCTTATCTTTGTTACAATTATCAGGAATATTTTGAGAGAAGGAATGAAGTAAACAATCTCTTGAGCTTGATCAAAGCCACTGTAACTCGAGTTGATGTAGCTGGAATGGGTGATCGAGTTTGTGTGGATCTCTGTAGCCTTATGAGACCTGGTGAAGGACTTCTAGTATGCTTACTTTACTCTCTTCTACAATTCTGTGGCCCTTGTGATTCACACTTAATTTGATAGTATGTGATGCTCCATTCTTATCCCAAATCTACTGTTTTATAGGTTGGATCTTTTGCAAGGGGACTTTTCCTCGTTCATTCTGAATGCTTGGAGTCAAATTACATTGCCAGCAGACCTTTTCGAGTGAATGTGGTCAGTTTTGCATAATTACTATATTTGACAAATTGCTCAAGCATCACATGCAACTTACTACTAAAGTGTTGGTGATTTGCATTTTCTTGTGAAAGTGGAGGCGCATGACTATACACAACAAACTAATTAATAAAGAACTTTTTTTGTTATTGAAAAAAGAGGATTGATTTTTATACTTGAATATAATGGTAGATGCTGTGAACTGTTCTTGGTTTTTGTTATTGTGTGTTATTCATATTCACCTTTGTGACCAGTTACTCTGGTAACTTGCAGGGTCCAGTGCATGCTTATGTACTTGTACCGGGAGGAAAAACTTGCTACCTGTCAGAGTTGAAATCAGGCAAAGAGGTGATAGTGGTTGATCAGGAAGGCCAGCAGCGAACGGCAATTGTTGGCCGTGTGAAGATAGAGTCTAGGCCTCTTATCCTTGTAGAGGCAAAGGTTTGTGTTTTGCATAGCTTGCTAAATGAGATTCAGTAATCTCCTTAAGATATTTAAATTTATTGGCGTGTTTGGTTATCAGACTGAAACTATCTCAATTTGGCAGCTGCTTAATGAATATTGTGCTAGCCAATGAATAATTTCTATAATATCACTGAATACTTCCACTGGCGCAGAGCAACTCAGATAATCAGACCCTTTACAGCATCATCCTACAGAATGCAGAAACAGTTGCCTTGACCAGTCCTAGTCGAGGTTAATCAAATTGTCATTTTTGGCTTCTGGATTTATTCTTTGTTTCCTTTGTCTTACAATCCTGGCACGCCTATCTTCTGCAGGAAATGGCTGGCAGGAAAAAGCCATCCCTGTTACCTCACTGAAAGTGGGCGATGAAGTTTTGCTGAAAGTACAAGGAGCGGCTCGGCATACTGGAATAGAGATTCAAGAATTCGTTGTCGAGAATTGAAGAAGCAAGACAATAGATTCCAAAAATGAAAGTTTGTTCCTGAATGACACAAATACGATGGAAAAGAAGATTCTTGTCCTGCTCAATGCCTAGCATCCACATCTGAAAGTTATAAACAGCTAAATTTACCATGCAACTGTAAGGATGCTACTTCATATTGAATGATTTGTGTCTCTAAAAATTTATGAATTCCAATAAGATATACTTCTTCTTGCATATACCTTGTTGAAGAAAGTATTCATCTGTAATTTAGGATATATGGGGACTTGTTGTTTCCTAGGAAATATAAAAAGAAAATCTCTGTTCATCTTATTGTACAGCATAATAGCAGGAATTAATTCATCACTCAATAACTGCTCAAAAATAAATAAATAATTAAAGGCACAAGTTCAGTCTTATTGGAAAACACCCCTTTTAAAGTGTGTTTAGAAGGTTGCTTGTAGAAAGCATTTTTAGGTAGAAGCACTTTTTGAAAAGAAAACTAGTGTACATCTTTACAGTGCTATTTTTTTTTAATTGTGGGTTCACCATTGTACGAGTGCCATGATAAGTTTCGTGTAAATATTTCAACTTTTATGTAAGAATTCCAACTTGAATATTAGAGTCATTAAATTTCCTTTTTAAATCTTGAAAATACTTGGTCTGAAAAGCAATTCAAGTGCTTTTTTCCTTTGTTTTTTCAAAAAGCACTTTTACCAAAAATGCTTTCTACAACTAACACTTCCGAACACATCTTTAAAATATGGGCAGTGATTTCGCAGTCTTACAGTATCTCTTACCTCTCCCATATATCAACATAAACAAAGCATCTGCCAGGCAAGTAGTTGATGATGGTCAAGGTTTAAGTCAAGATGAACATTTTGGATAAAAGGAAGAGCTTAAATCCGTTTTTAGCTAGAATTTGATCTGAAATTACTGCAGATAGTTGTAGAATCAACAAAAAAGATGATAAACATAGTATCTCTTTTGTTCTCTTCCAGTGTGTTGGTGTTATGTGCTACCACTTTTATATGCTACGCAGCTCAGTTTACTGATTTATTTGCAGCAGCTCTGTATTATCATCCTTACAATTAGAAAGAGAAGCTTTACTTAACAGCGGGTGGTGGAGCGATAGAATTTCCAACAATGCTTCAGATCATTGTAAGTGGGCTGGTGTGACTTGCAGTACAGCAGGAAGCATTACTCAGATAATTTTGTACAATAGTCACATGAAAGGAGATCTTGGAAAACTCTAACTTCTCTCGCTTGCCAAACCTGGAACGTCTCAGTCTTGCAATCAATAGCTTCGTTGGAAGCATTCCAGCACAAATTGGTGTTCTTTCCAAACTCACATATCTTAGCCTAGTACAAAACCATCTTACAGGTATATGAGCTACCAATTTTACTAGTTATTGTTACAGCATTATTCATCTCGTTGATATTGGTTCATTCTTTTTCCTCCTCAATCGCAGGGACTATCCCACCAGAAATTGGGAACTTGAAGAATTTGACCTGGCTGTGTGTGAGTTATAACAATTTTACCGGACAAATCCCTTCAACTATTGGTCATTTAACCAAGTTGAAACATTTGGATTTGTGTTGTAACAGTTTTGTTGGTCCAATCCCTTCTCCAGCTCTTTTAACCAATTTGACGGCCTTGGATCTTCAACAGAACCAACTCTCTGGTTTGGTGCCTCGAGAAGTTGGGAATCTGAAGAATCTAGCCTCTCTTTCTCTAAGTAGTAATAAGTTGTTTGGACCTATTCCTTCAACTCTTGGTGATTTAACCAATCTGACTAATTTGCAGCTTGATTTCAATCAACTAAATGGCTCGATTCCACCAGAATTAGGGAATATAGATGTTCTAGCTTGGGTGCAATTGTCTGGGAACAAAATATATGGTACCATCCCACATGAGCTCACCAAGTTAAGCAAACTTAATTTTCTTAATCTTTCTTCAAACTTACTTTCTGGTCAAATACCATTTGCAATTGGCAGTCTCTCTCAACTTCAACAGCTAGACCTCTCTGATAATAAACTTAGTGGTTCCGTTCCAGCTGAAATTGAGAAATGCTCAAGGTTGCAAAAGGTGATACTGAACAGCAATCGTTTAAGTGGGAGCATTCCTTTGGGCATTGGAAACCTTTCAAACCTAGAGTTTCTTGATTTGAGGTATAACTTCATCAATGGGAGTATACCTTCCGAACTTGGAGAAATGAAAACATTGAAATACTTGGATTTATCCACAACAACCTCTCTGGTGCCATTACTGATCTTCTTAGTGATATGGGGCTGATGAGTTTCATCAATTTGTCGTATAATAATTTGGAGGGAGAAATTGAGGATTATCTTGTAAGTAGATACTCCGCACAAGCATTTGTTGGCAACAAAGGTCTGTGCAGCAAGTTCAATGGTTTGCCTCCTTGCAGAACTACGTTGTCTCCTACAACTTTCGACATTAAGAAGAAACCAGGAAACACCGTCATTCGCTCTGTTAAAATTTTTCTCCCATCGCTGTGCTTCTGGTCATTTTAGTCATTGGAATCATGTATCTCTTTAAACGCAAGAAGGAAGAATCTGATATCAAGAAGGGAGAAACCAAGTGCTTGGATGTCCTCACCGTATGGAATTTTGATGGTAAAATTGCATATGAAGACTTAATTGATGCCACGGACGATTTTGACATCAAATATTGCATTGGAACTGGAGGTTATGGCAGTGTCTACAAAGCACAGCTTCCCAGTGGTAAAATAGTTGCTTTGAAGAAGCTTCATAGATCGGAAACTCGAGAGTTAGCTTTCATCAAGAGTTTCCAAAATGAGGCCAGTGTATTATCTAAAATACGACATCGAAGTATAGTGAAGCTTTATGGTTTTTGTTTGCACAAGAAAAACATGTTTTTGATTTACGAGTACATGGACAGGGGAAGCTTGTTTTCCCTTCTAAGCTATGATGATGAAGCTGTTCGGTTGGATTGGACAAAGAGAGTGGATATAGTCAAGAAGGTGGCGCATGCTTTGTCTTACTTGCATCACGACTGCTCACCATCAATTGCTCACCGTGACATATCAAGCAACAACATTCTTTTAAGCTCAGAATTGAATGCTTTTGTTGCGGACTTCGGCTTGGCTAAGCTTCTGCATTCTGACTCGTCCAATAGAACTATACCAGCAGGAACTTATGGATATGTAGCTCCTGGTAAATTCTCTACATTCTTATGTTTCTTTTTTCATATTCAGTTCCAATAATTTCTGGAATCAGTAAAATTACCTGGATAAATTAACTCTAACGCTATATATTCTCCGTAGAACTTGCCTACACCATGGTTGTGACAAAGAAATGTGATGTTTATAGCTTTGGGGTGGTGGCACTAGAAACATTAATGGGAAAGCATCCTGGAGATCTCCTCTCTTCATTTTCTTTACCTTCCGAGGAATATGTAACACTAAGTGATATATTGGACCCACGTCTTGAGCCTCCAGTTGATCCAGTGACTATGCAAGAAATTGTTCTTGTAGCAGCTGTAGCATTTGCGTGCCTGCGTTCAGAACCGAAGTCTCGACCCACAATGCACTGCGTGTCTCATGAATTTCTTGCTCACAGGAAGCCAATGCCAACCCCTTTTTATGAAATTACCGTTTCAGAACTGAGAAACCAAGAAATGTATTTGATAGATGATCGTAATCAAGGTTGTATTTAGTTAATATATATGTGTGTGCGTGTGTGTAAATATCATTCTTGGATTCCTATTGTCAAAGATTTATATTATTATATAAATAAATATTGTCACTAAGTATATAAATAATCTTTTCAGTGTAAGCTTATGTGTCTTGTGTTGCAAGTAAGAGAACAACAAAAGAAGCTTTTTTAGGAAGATAAAGAGAAAAGTTGTGCTCTTGGGTAGAAAACTCTCTTGGGTTTGAGACTGGGTTTGGTTTTTTGTGTGATTGTGAGCTACTACTGAGGATGTACGTAGGAACTGTTGCCGAATTGCGTGATGCATTCTAGCTTATGTGGGTATTTTATGTTATTGATATTTTCTGTGTTGTTGTATGATTGTATCCTTGGAGTTTGGGAACTGGTTGCTCATTGTTTGAAATTCTTAGGTTGCCTTCACTCACATAGAAAGTGTTCTGAGGAAATGTCTCAATGGGTTTTATCACAAATCGGTCCATCCATTAAGGCACTCACTTCCTATAGCGAGGTTGTAAAAAAATGCAGCAGCAAGTTGCATGTTTAATCTCTGGCAGAGCAAGTGCTGCAGTAGTTCCCTTTGCAAACTTGAGAAGACAAGTATCTTAATCTTTCTCAGCCAAATGATTTTTTCTCACCCACAATTCCTTCCTTGGTTGAGGTAGCTACAGAATTCACTCTGATGAAAACATGTTATTTCCAGAAAACATTGAAGATATTATAGTTAATTCTCTCTTATATATGTTTTATAAATTGACACTTAACTGTTATTCATTGAAAAAACATAAGAAAAAGAAAAAGTGATTGGTACTCTACAATGCATCTACCGTGGACTACTTTTAGTTTATGATTATATTGGACTGAAATTAATTTGTTCAGGAATTTGATCGAGTCTTCACACCTTTTGATCAAATAAAATATTACATATGTCAATAACAGGTAATTATTTTATATTGAACTGGTCTTCCAAGTTATTTGAACTGAGTATTTAAGATATGTTAAGCCAAGTATTGAATATGGACCAAACTTTTTCTACGAATATAATGGAGAGAAATATGTTCATTCACTCAACATAATAGGAAGCATCCAAACAATTTTACATGTTGTGAGTCAATAAACTAGCTCTTTGCTGATTTCTCTCTGCTTAAGAATAAAAGATTAGAATGTTGAAACTTTGAGCCTCAGATAGATGTCATTCTCTGCCGGCCATTATGCTCGTCAAAATAGTTGAATTCAGTGATGAAGATTGCGAGGTACTGCTAATAAATTTTATGAAGGTCGAATTCTATATATGCTTAAATTAGTTTCAGCTTGAACTTCTATATAAGCTTACTGCAGTTATCAGCAGAACCAACCTACAAATGGCAAGCATGATGTCTATCTCCTCCAGTTCTAGAGTAGTGGTAATATGGGCTGCCATGTTGCTAATATTACTCTTATATTTGCTGCAGTATCTGAATTATCATCCTTACGGTTAGAAAGGGGAGCCCTACTTAAAACCGGTTGGTGGAGCAACAGCATAGCCAACAATACTTCAGATGATTGTAAGTGGTCTGGTATTACTTGCAATACAGCAGGAAGCATCACTGATATATTCTTGCCTTGTAACAACTTAAGAGGGGAACTAGGCCAATTCAACTTCTCCTGCTTCAAAAACTTTGGAAAATTTGCAATCTTCAATTCAATAAACTCTGTGTAAGCATTCCGTCACAAATTGCTGTGCTTGCAAAACTTAAACACCTTGCATTGTCCAGGAATAATCTTACAGATGAGCCATACGTTATGCTAGTTATTTTCAACCAACTGGTGGATATTGACCTTTTTACTTTGATATTTTGACAGGTCCTATCCCTCCAGAAATCCGTGGCCTGAAGAATTTGGTTCCACTGTATTTGGATGGTAACAATCTTACAGGACTCATCCCTTCAACCCCTGGTCATTTAACCAAGTTAACCTCCTTGGACTTGTGCTGTAACAGTCTTGTTGGTCAAACCCCATCATTTATAGGTGAATTAAACCCACTTGATATCACTGTCTCTTCATTCTAACCAGTTAAGATGTTCGATTCCTTCTGAAATTGAGAATTTAAAGGATCTTGATGATGTCAACCTGTGTTGCAACAACCTTAGTGGCCCTATCCCTTCAACAATTGGTCATTTAACCAAGTTAACTAATTTGGACTTGTGCTGTAATAGTCTTGATGGTCAAATACCTTCAATTATAGGTGAATTAATCCTCCTGGTATCTCTGTCTCTTCATTCCAACCAGTTAAAGTGGTTTCATTCCCTCTAAAATCGGTAATTTGAAGGGACTTCCTTATGTCAACCTGTATTGTAACAACCTTAATGTCCCTATCCCTTCAACTCTGGGTAATCTAATCAGCTTGACATCTCTATCCCTTGGCTCCAACCAGATTGATGGAATGTTGTCCCCAAGAAGTTGGGAATTTGAAGAATCTAATCTTTCTCTTCCTAGGAAATAATAGACTAAATGGACCTATTTCTTCTACTTTGGGTCATTTAACCAATTTGACCACTTTATGCCTTGCTTCTAACCAGATTAGCAAATCAATTCCTCCAGAAATAGGGAGTTCAACCAAACTTACTTCTCTTAACCTTTCTTTTAATCTACTTTCTGGGAAAATACCATTGACAATTGGAAGACGATCGTTTATACCTCTCTAATAACAAACTCAGCGGTCCAATTCCAAACGAGATCAGTAACTGATCTATGTCACGAAACTTGACATTGAACAACAACAGTTTAACCGGAAGTATACCGCTGCAGATTGAGAACCTTCCACAACAAAGGTTTCTTGATTTGAGTTAAAACTTTATCAATGGCACGATACCATCCTAACTCGGACGAAGGCCAAGTATCTGCTTGTACCTTTCCCATAATAATCTTTCCAGCACCCTCCCTGAATTTCTCTGGTCATTGACAGATTTTGACTTGTCTTATAATAATCTGGAAGGTGAAATCCCAGTTGATCTGTGGTGTAAATACCCACCACAGAAAATTGCAGGCAACAAACATTGACGCGGTCAAGTTAGTGGTTTGTCTTCTTGCTCTATAGATCCTAAACTTTATAAAACAGACTACTTAAAAGAGCTCATTCTCTTTCATAAAATTTTTCTTCCTTTTACCGCATTTATCATGTTAGTTTTTGGATTGTTGTTTCTGCTTAAGCATAAGAATAGAAATTCTAAACTCGAGACGAGTGACCAATAGTGGAGATGAGTTCTCAAAATGGAATTATGATGGAAAGATTGTATTTGAACAGAAGATTTTGACATCAAATACTGCATTGGAACTGGAGGTTATGGAAGCCTGGATAAGGTACAGCTACCTAGCGGCAAAGTAATTGCTCTGAGGAAGCCTCATTTTGGAAGCCGAGGAGCTGAATTTCATCAGCAGCTTCCAAAATGAGGCGTGTGTCCTATCCAAAATATGACATCGAAACATCATGAAGCTTTATGGGTTTGTTTGCACAGAAAATGCAGGTTTCAGAGTTATAAGTACATGGAAAGGGGAAGTTTGTTCTGTGTTCTACGGAATTACGATGAAGCTAGTGAGTTGGACTGGACTAAGAGGGTTAGCATTATCAAGGGTGTTGCACATGCATTGGCTTACTTGCATCATAGCTGTACACCTCCAATTGTTCACCGAGACATTTCAAGCAACAGCATCCTGTTAAATACAGAATTGGAGGCATTTTTTGCTGACTTTGGCGTGGCTAGACTTCTACAATCAGACTCATCTAATGGAACCATGCAAGCAGGTACTTATGGATATATTGCTCCGGTGAAAATCCATTGTTTTCATGCTTCTTTATGATCTCCATTCTCAATGGCACCTATAATTTATAGCCTCTCTTACACGTGTAAAACTAATAGCTTTGGGGTGACAGAGAAATGTGATGTTTATAGCATTGGGGTGATTGCACTGGAAAAATTAATGGGAACGCATCCAGGAGAAATTCTCCCTTCATTATCCTCATCGTCATCTTTTGATCAGAATGTAAAACTAATAGATATATTAGACCCACGCCTATCATCTCCCGTGGATCCAACGATTATGCAGGAAATTGTTCTTGTTTCGGCAGTAGCATTTGCATGCCTGCGTTCTCAACCGAAGTCTCGACCTACGATTTAACGTGTGTCTCAAGAATTTCTCTGCCGCAAGATGCAAATGCCAAACCCTTTTCATGATGTTTTCATTTCAGAACTTACAAGCCAGGAAATATAATTTTAAAGGTCATGGTTAAATCATGAATGTATTTGGTTTCTGTATAAAATTGTTGACGATGGTTTTCTTGACACTGTCTTCTGATATGATAAAAATAGACTGATTTTTCAGTATTAGCAAAAATAGACAATTATTTTACATTAAACTGACTCGTTCAAGTTACCTGAACTGAGTGTTTGAAGTCTTATATTGACTGAAGAAATTTTTATGATTATAGTAGGGCATAGTTTATTCGTTTACTTGACACCATAGGAAGCGTACAAACATTTTGATATGACATCGATCAAGAAATTGCGCTTGTTGATTTCTCTTTAGTTAAGAAAAGAAAAGCATGTTGAATGTTCAAGCCCCAGCCAGGTTGATGTCATTCTCTGTAGGAAACATCACCAAGATAAACTTATCTGGGGTTTATAACTTCATTAAAGGAGAGCTTGGCCAATTCACCTTCTCTTGCTTTCCAAACCTGGAAATGTTTGAAGCTCTGTCATCTGATCTTTCTGGAAGTACACCTTAACAAATTCGTGCTCTTTCAAAATTCCAATCCCCTAAATTGTCTGACAATAATCTAACAGGGAAGCTACTAAATTTCTACCTATTGTCATTCAATCAGTGGATTTTGAGCGGTTGTCATTGATCACATCACAGGTTTTATCCCTGCAGAAATTGGGAGTTTGATGAATCTAGTCGACCTGTGTCTAAATGGTAACCTTACTGGACCTATCCCTTCAACTCTTGGTCATTTAACCAGGTTGACATTTTTGTACCTATCTTCTAACAGCCATGTTGGTTCAATTCCTTCAACTCTCGTTCATTGAAGCCAACTAATTTACTTCAGTGATATTCTCAAACCAAATCAATGGCTCTGTTCCGTTAGATATCGAGAATTTGATAGATCTTGGAACAGTGGACCTGTCCGGAAACAAACTTGATGTACCAATTCCGTCAGCCATACGTAATTTAACCAACTTGACATATTTGAAACTTTCTTCGACCGACTGGGTGGTCTGCTTTCTGAAGAAGTTGGAAATATGAAGAATTTGGGATCTCTATCTGTTGATATGAACAATCTAAGCGGACTTATAACTTCCAAACTTGGTCATTTAACCAGTCTGGCCTTTTTGAATCTGGATTCTAACCAACTCAACAGCTGGACTCCTCCTGAACTCATGAATTGCTCGAAGTTGCAGACTTTGATGATGAGAAAAAATAATTTAAGCGGAAGTATGCCATCAGAGGTCAGTAATATTCTAGAAATTGAAAACAAAGAAGGCCTTGGTGCAAATATTCTAAAGCCCAACGCCCGTATCATGTAGACCCACAAGCTTCAACACTCAGCTCACACGGCTTTTCATGTCAGCGGCAAATACATTTGTTCTCTAAAATGAAAAAGCATCCATTGCCTGCTCTGTCAAAAGGTCCTTGCAGCATATCAGCCCAAGATCAGCAGCTTTCCTTTATTGTTTAGCATCATTTTCATGTTTTGTCTTTTAGTGCTTATCCTTATTGTTGCACACGAAACCGGTGCATATATATATGTGTGAGCCTTGGTTCTTCTTTTGGTTTTGAGGTTGTGTTAAGCCTTTAGAGAAAGAAATACAAAGTAAGATAGTTCAGCCTTTAATTCCAGTTTTTAACTCTAGAACAACGTTACTTGATTTAACAGATAATTTTATTAATGTCACTATACCCTCCAAACTTGGAGAAATTCCAAGCTTAGAATAATTGGATCTTTCCTACAATAACCTCTCTGGCAGTATCCCTGAATCTCTCAGTAAAGTGGATTACTTGAGAGCGTCAGACAATAATCTGAAGAAAGAAATACCAATTTCTTCAGAAAAACGAGGTAAGATTGCTGACTTTTCTCCTCGTTACAGACCTTTCCCATTAAGAAATAATGGCTGAAAGAGAAACAGCAAAAGATAGTCAGTCATTTAATTACACCATGGTTGTGACGGAGAAATGTGATGTTTATAGCTTTGGAGTGGTGGCACTAGAAGTGCTAATGGGAAAGCATCCAGGAGAGCTGCTCTCATCATTATCATCATCTTCGGATAAAATGATAAGGCTAATTGACGTATTGGACTCACGACTGTTGCCTCCGGATGATCAAGCAGTTGTGCAGGATATTATTCTTGTTTCAACAGTTGCATTTGCTTGCCTGCGTTCCAAACCGAAATCTAGGCCCACAATGCAATGCATTTCTCAGGATTTTCTCACGAGCAAGATGGCAATGCGAAAACCTTTCAAAGAAATTTCCATTTCTGAGTTAAGAAGCCAAGAAATGTACTAGCCCCAGGAATGTGATAATTTCAAAATATTTCCAGTGCTTCTGATTTGTGGGAAAATGAAACGAAGGCTTCCGTACCGCTAAGCATAGATTTGTAGTGTCGCCTCGAATTCTTAGGCAAGAGTGAATTTGTTGAGATATCTTCACAGTGAAATAAAAAAAAGTTCTGTGGTTTCTTAAATTTCCATGTTTCACTTGCAGAATCTTTCCAAGAGCTGGAATGCACAACACCAAATTTCCATTTGCATAAAGATGTTGAAGGTTCTCGGAAACGATGAGCTGTAAGAACCTTTAATCAAAAGAAAATAAAACCGAGAGGGAGAAAGAGGTTAACAAAACAGAAGGCCAACAACAATTCCTTGTAAAATCTCTGGCTTCAGTCTTAATTTAATGGCAAGAGCCACTATATTATAAGGGAAAACCTTGCTGTCAAATTGTTATAAATTTGCTGCAGTTAATATAAGATTAAATGTAAAAATGTGAATCATACCGATGAAATTCTCTCTGGAACTATTCCATATCCAGATTTGACGTCTTTGAATAATCACAGTCATTCCTTTCTCTGACTACAGGTGTGTTACCAATTCAACTAGCTATCGATCCGGTAGAATTAGTTGATTCTATCCCCTCAGCAATTTATTGAACTTTTTTTCTTCTTTTGTCACACTATAAGTACTATCCCTTCAGATATTGTCAAATTAATGATATTTGGAGAATCTGCCTCTTGCTATGAACAAAACTGATCCAGTGTAAGATTCTCAATTTTTGGATAAAATTTGTCCTAACACTTATCTTGATCTTTTTTCTCATTTGGCTGAGTATTAAAGTACAAAGTAGTCATTGGAATCTTCATCACTGGCTATATCTTAATAACAAAAAAAAACTCAATGGTTTGCTAACTCCTGAAATTGAGAATCCAGAGAGAATGATAATCTAAACCCTTCGAAAACGCTTGGCAAAAAATCTTGACTTAGAACTCACATAACCAGAAATTGCATTTGATTATAATATAAAGGCACTTCACACTTTCCCTCTTGCCCTTTTAAATGGTTCCCCGGTTTTTCCCACTTCTTGTCACTCAGTTGTCAGCTTCTGTTAAGCATCCAAAACTAAGATATAAACTTGGCCAAAAGGGAAGGAAAAAGTTAAATTAGTTTTATGAAATCAGAGTCTATGACCTCTACTTCAGCTGAAAATATCGGTCAGGTGGGAAAATGCTAAGCATCCTGCTTAACAACAAAGAACTGAAGTACAAAATTGCATGCTTTCATTAACAGGCATGAGTTCAACATTTATAAATGACCAATAATTTGTACAAGAGATTTGCCTCAATTTCGTCAAGCTTAGACCCTAGCTTCTCATCAACAATGAGAGGCGCTGCGAAGGAGGAGACCTCGTTTTACATGGATTAAACTTTCCTGGGCGTGCGTGAGAAACAGAGAGAAGATCAAATTGCAACACGGAGAATAGTTGGATGATAGTCGTAGGACGCATGCTTTGTTAGGAGTAGGTATTTTTGTTATGAAAACGTACAGCTCCAAGGGTGGCACAGGACTGAAGAGGAGTTTAAGTATCTTGATCTCTCAGCCGGTTTCCCCTCTTTCCGACCATAACAAGTTGATTATTATTTCGCCATTTTAGAGCTCCAATATTTTGTTTTTTTCAATTGACTTGTTCTACTAAGAGGCAGTCAATGATTTACTTATCCTCCAAAGAACCAGTTAATAATTTTTCACGCCAGTTGCTTTACCCAGCTTGACCATGTTCTGCTCTTCCTACAGTGTAGTATTTTATTTACACTTTCCCAGTTCGGAAAGCAAGAGAAGTTGAAATTTCCAAGCTTCCCTCTTACTTTCTTAGACAACAATCTATTGCAGTGATTTGTCCCTAGTGACTCTTCCTATTGTGTTGCAAGTGACACCATCACTCTGGAAATGGAAGAGGACGAAGACACCAGGTTTAAATTCTTTTACCATGCATAACATTTCTAATGTACTCTTTTTTATTTTTTAAAATTATGTGTTTTCTGCAAATATGCTTTTTCTTTATTTAATTTACTTCTTTTTTTTGTTTCAGTTGTTGGGTTGTTGCATACATTGAAACAAACCAATTCCCATAAATCAAGTTTTCAATTCACATGATATTTCTTCTCCACATTGAAGATCTTTGACTCCAATTTTCTACATCAATAAAAATGTATTAAGAGACCTGAATGTGAAGAAGAAATATCATGTGAATGCGCGGCCATTAATATTCTATGGACGAAGTTTTCATGGCGAGGACCCATTGCAGAAACCTTTCATTTAAAGATGGTGAATATGGAGATTGGAAAGAAAGTGAAAAAGTCATCAGCAAAATTACATTACAACTGCATACACACGCAAGGGAGAAGCAATCACTTCACTCAATGAATAATATTCAAATTGAAAACGATAAAGGCACCAATTATCCTGAAGATGTATGGTTTTCTAAACAAGATTTTGCTTTTCTTGTCTGGGAAGATGTGATCTTGGTTCAAGTCGGTTTTCAAGTCATCAACTTTGAAGAAAGGGCAATTAAAGCGTTCACTGCAGGAGCATTTTGTCAAGATATCATCAATGGTAAGTCATATCAGCAACGTTGATTTGACTTGCAAGGTAACATCAGCGGTGAATTAAGTCATAACTGCAGAAGAAACATTTGAAAAAGGATGACTAATTTACATTTTTTAATTACGTAAAAAGGACCTTCACAGATGGTATATGTATGGGTTAAAAGGGAAAGCTAGAGAAGAAGACCTTGACTCACTGTTATTGAAAACGTGATTACGCGCATTGTGATTTACACGGCAAAATTTGACACTGAAGTTTTATGCTGGATATCCACCGCTGCTCATTGTGAAAAACTTGTTCCTTTTCAATCAACCAACGCAGCTTGTGGGACAAGTAACGAAAGTATAACGAACCCAGTGATCGAGAATTTTCAAGGAAACCCAGTAAGAAAATTACTGTGCAGAGACGTAACAAATGGGCAGCGTGATAAAGATGAGTCGACGAATGTAAGTATATGATCAAGAAGATAGATTTTATTTAATAGAGAATAATCTCTTGACTTGACTACCCAAATTAAAGCAAAACGTGTTGCCAAAAATGTAAGTAAGAATATAAGTGATACTAGTAAAAAACATGATGGTTATTTCATTTATTTGAATCAAGTTTGTGTTGGTGATTTGTCTGCACGGTTATATCGGTGGGAAAGTCATAAGGTTTGAAGAAGAAACATTTGAAAAAGATATGCTTAATTTGCATTTTTTATTATGTAAAAAGGACCTTCAGTAATGGTATGTGTCGGTTAGTAGCAATGATTTATAATTGTCTAATTATATTATATAGACTTACAACAGAGAAAAAGCTACAGAAGAAGACCTTGACTCCCTGTTATTGAAAACGTGATTACGCGTGTTGCGATTTACACGACAAGAGTTGACGCCGAAGTTTCACGCTGGATGCTCATTGTGAAAAACTTATTCCTTTTCAATCAAAGATCACAGTAGTTTGTGGGAAACGTAATGGAAGATCACAATAATTGAAATTAAATTTAGTATATAAAATTAATATATTATTATTAATTAATAAAATATAATTTCAACTATTTGAATTGAATTAATCTAATAATATATAAATAGTATAAAAATTATTGAAACTTTTTTTCTATAAAATAAATTCTTGCTTCGTTCTAATTCTTTTAGATTTTTGGTGAGGTTTTTTCTTTTTTATTTTTTTCTATAACTTAAGTCCTTAACTCTTCTCCTTTAAGAAAAATAAAATAGAAAAACTAAAACCCAATTTGTGCCAAGACTTGGAGGATTCAATAGAATTGATTTTACAAGTCCATTTTTTAGAATTAAGTGGCAGTGGAAAAAAAAACGCTAGATTACATACCATTGACTCAAATTTTCTAACCCAATTTCAGGAAAATATAAGCGTCATGGGAATGAGTGGCCATTGGATCATGTCAATTTAGACAGGAAAAAGGAGTGAAAGAAACAAATCAATTTAAAATGCCAATATTATAACTCTATAGACATGCAAAAGAGAGTCGGTCAATTGGATCAAGACATGGAAATATGAACGACCGAATAATATCCAAACATAGACAATATAAGGATGGAGATGTGTTTTCAATATGGAATTATTATGGTAGAATTGCATATGAAGATGTAATAGAGGCAAAAAAATGATGAGATTTGTGTACTATCCAAATGGGTTGATGTTGGTTTCATGCACAAACAGCATTGAAAAGCGGCACATGCTTTCCCTAATTTTAGATGGAAATTGGTTCAAAGTCTGGGAAGATGGCACTCCAGTGATTTTCATATCCTTTTCCTGGAATAAAATGGTATTTGGAGCTCTTGGACTGTTGATTCCAGTTTTCTACATCAATAAAATGTGTTAAGACATCTGAATGTGGAGAAGAAAAATTATGTGAATGTGTGACTAAATTTTCTTCTTAATTTTTTTTTAAAGAAAAGCCAGTTTGACAGACTTCTTGAATTAATTTTCTAACCCAATTTTGGAGTAATATAAACGTCATGGAATGAGTGGCCATTGAAATTAATAATATATATTTTTGTATTGTAAAATTATTAAAACAGTGAAACACGAGTCTATTTAAGTCACGGCCTCAGCAAATTTATTTGCACAGTGAGTGAGTTGCAAAATCAACCAAAGAATCAATCATTAAAAATCATGGTGACTGCAATATTCTCCACAAGCACTTGCACAGCTCTTCTCATATTCGTATGGGCTGCCCTTTTTGTTCTTGTTTCACCCTCTACATTAGAAGAAAGGCAAGCTTTAGTCGGAACCCGTTGGTGGATATACTCGACTGCCGACAATACTTCAGATCATTGCGGTTGGCCTGGAATCACTTGCGATCCGGCAGGAAGTGTCACCCAGATATACTTGGACGACCACGATATTAAAGGGGAGCTTAACCGCCTCAACTTCTCTTGCTTTTCAAACCTTGAAAATATCGGTCTCTGGAACAACAGTCTCTCGGGCAGCATACCACCCCAAATTGGTTCTCTTTCCAAACTCACGAATCTTGACATAGGTTATAACAATCTTACACGTAAGTTTATAATTTTATTATAAATATTTATTAAAAAATAATAATTAAATATATATTAAATAATTTTTTTTAATTTAATTATATTAATTATTTTAATTAAAATTAAAAATTTTAAAAATCTTAAAAAATTGTATTTGAAAGTCAATAATCTTGTAGGGTGAGTTAATAATTTTGTTATAGACATTCATTAAAAATTATTAATTAGATTCATATTAATTACTATTCATCATTAATTTATTTTCATTAATTACAGGTATTATTCCTGCTGAAATTGGGAGCTTGCAAAATTTACAATATTTGAGTTTGAGTTACAACAATCCCACACGAGGTTCGTCTACTCGCCTTTTTGAAAAATAAGTTAGATAATATTCAATCTACACTAAAGCACTTTAGATAAAAATAAGTGCAAAGCCTTGAGAGGTGGTGCAATGATCAATAGGATTGATTTTACAAGTCCATTTTTTGGAATTAAGTGGTACTGGAAAAGAATGCTCTGCTACATACCATTGACTCAAATTTTCTAACCCAATTTAAGAGAAATATGAACATCACGTGCTACATACCATTGACTCAAATTTTCTAACCCAATTTAAGGGAAATTTGAACATCACGGGAATGTGTGGCCATTAACAATTCTATCAATTAGACTGAAAAGGGAGTGAAAGTAACAAGTCAATGCAAAATGCTAGTATTATAACTCTACAGACACGCAAAGGAGAATCACTCAATTGGATCAAGCCATGGAAAATTAATCAACGAATATGAACGGCTGAATAATATCGAAACGTAGACAATATAAGGTTGGAGATGTGTTCTCAATATGGAATTATTGTGGTAGAATTGCATATGAAGATGTAACTGAGGCAACAAATGATTTTGACACCAAATATTGGATTGGAACTGGAGTCTATGGCAGCGTTTACCGAGCACAGCTTCATAGTGGCAACACTGTTATTCAAAAACGTGATTACGCGCATTGCAATTTACACGACAAGAGTTGACGCCGAAGTTTTACTGCTGCTCATTGTGAAAATTTATTGGATAGCCAATGAGAAAATTTTATTAGAAACCAATAGTTGCTTACGATCATCTCTTTGAAAACACTTCTTTCATCGCATACAAATGAAAATTTTTTGTATCAATTTCTTAACTGTTGTATTAATACACTTTTAATGATTAAAATTAAATTTAATATCGGTAATTAAAACATTATTATTAATACAAATTTTAAATATAATTTGAACAATTCAAATAAAATTAATATAAATAAAAAATTAAGAGAGCTTTGAATAGTCAGTCAAATAATATTCAAGCTACACAAAATCTCCTGAAAATATGTTAAATGAAAATTAGTGCAAAGCCTTGGAGTATGCAATGATAAGGTTGATAAATAGAATTGATTTTGCAGGTCTATTTCCTAGAATTAAGTGGTATTGGAAAAAATTCTCTACTACATTCCAAATTTTCTAACCCAATTTTAGAGAAATACAAACATCACGGGAATGAGTGGCCAATAACAATTCTATCAATTAGACTGGAAAGGGAGTGAAAGCAACAAGTCAATGCAAAATGCTAATATTATAACTCTATAGACACGCAAAGGAGAATCAGTCAATTGGATCAAGCCATGGAAAATTAATCAACGAATATGAACGGCTGAATAATATCCAAACGTAGACAATATAAGGATGGTGATGTGTTATCAATATGGAATTATTATGGTAGAATTGCATATGAAGATGTAATAGTGGCAACAAATGATTTGGACATTAAATATTGGATTGGAACTGGAGTTTATGGCAGCGTTTACCTTTTCCTGAAAAAAAATGCCCTCAGACAGTTGATTCCAATTTTCTACATCAATGAAATGTGTTAAGAAACCAGAATGTGGACAGGAAAAATTATGTGAATGGGTGGCCATTAATATTCTGTGGACGAAGTTTTCATAGTTAGGACCCATCACAGAAACCTTTTATTTAGAAAGAAAGGTGAGTATGGAAATTGGAAAGAAAGTGAAGAAGTCATCAGCAAAATATCAATACAACTCTACACACACACACACACAGACGCAAGGGAGAACCAATCACTTCAATCAACAAATAATATTACCAATTATCCTTAATTTTGCTTATTTGTACGGCGAGATGCGATTCTTTTTTCTAACGCAGATTTCTGTTAACACTTTCATTAATTTTAGATTTTCATTAACATTTTCAGTACCAATTATGTCCTAAATCCCATTGCATTATTGGATGAATTTTATCTTTATTTACAAGTCCATTTTCTGGAATAAAAAGGTGTTGCAAAAAAAATATACTACTCTTGACTCAAATTTTCTAACCCAATTTTTGGGTAATATAAACTTCATGGAATGAGTGGCCATTAAAATTAATAATAAATATTTTTGAATTGTAAAACACGAGTCTATTTAAGTCGCGACCTCAGCAAATTTATTTGCACAGTGAGTGAGTTGCAAAATAAACCAAATAATCATGGTGACTGCAATATTCTCCACAAGTACTTGCACAGCTATTCTCACATTCGTATGGGCTGCCCTTTTTATTCTTGTTTCACCCTCTACATTAGAAGAAAGGCAAGCTTTAGTCGGAACCCGTTGGAAGATATACTCGACTCCCGACAATACTTCAGATCATTGCGGTTGGCCTGGAATCACTTGCAATCCGGCAGGAAGCGTCACCCAGATATACTTGTACGGCCACGATTTTAAAGGGGAGCTTAACCGCCTCAACTTCTCTTGCTTTCCAAACCTTGAGAGTGTCAGTCTCCGAAACGACAGTCTATCCGGCAGCATACCACCCCAAATTGGATCTCTTTCTGAACTCAAGATTCTTAATCTGGGTTACAACAATCTTACAGGTATGTTAATAATTTTATTATAAATATTTATTAAAAATAATAATTAAATATATATATATATATTAAATAATATTTTTTAATTAATTATATTAATTATTTCTATTAAAATTAAAAATTTAAGAAATTTTAAAAAATTATATTTAGATATTAATAATCTTGTAGTTGAGTTAATAATTTTTTATAAATATTTATTAAAAATTATTAACTAAATTTATATTAAATATTATTTATCATTAATGCACTTACGTTAATTACAGGTATTATTCCTGTTGAAATTGCGACCTTGAAAAATTTAAAATTTTTGCCATTAAATAATAACAGTCTTACAGATGAGTTAATAATTTTGTTATAATTATTTATTAAAATATAATTATTAAATTTATATTAAATGATATTTTTTATTAATTTAATTGTATTAATTACAGGTATTATTCCTGCTAAAATTGGAAATCTTAGAAATCTAAAAATTTTAATGTTAGATGCTAACAAATTTCATGGTTCAATCTCTACCACCATAGGTAATTTAACCAAACTTAGATGCCTCTCCCTATATTCCAATAAACTCGGGGGTCAATTACCTCAAGAAATTGGGAATTTAAAGAATTTGATCTTTCTGGACGTGGGATATAACAACTTACTTGGACCTATTTCTTTAATCCTATCTCGTTTAACCAATCTGACCACTTTGTTTCTTGATTCAAACCGATTCAATGCCTCGATTACAGGAGAAATAGGGAATCTGACAAATTTAAAAAAATTGTATATGAACGATAACGAGCTAATTGGACCCATTCCCTCAAGTATACAACATTTAGCCAACCTGACCTATATGGATCTTAGTTCTAACAAACTGACTGGGTCGATTCCACTTGAATTGACCAAGTTATCCCAACTTCAAAATCTCAATCTTTCCTCCAACATAATTTCTGGCCACATACCATGTTCCATCGGCGAACTCTCCAACCTTGTATCTCTCAGTCTTTTCTACAACGAAATTTCCGGCCAAATACCATTTTCCATCGGTAAACTCTCCAACCTTCAAAATCTCAATCTTTACTCCAACATAATTTCTGGCCAAATACCATTTTCCATCGGTAAACTCTCCAACCTTGTAGATCTAGACCTCTCTGATAATCAACTTAGTGGTGAAATACCAACAAAGATTGGTAACTGCTCTGATTTGAAGAACGTATCTCTAAACAACAACAATTTAAGCGGAAGCATTCCTCAAGAGATAGGAAAACTGATATACTTAGAACATTTGAATCTTTCGCATAATAATCTTTTAGGCAGCATCCCTAAATCTCTTCGTCCAATGTCTTCCTTAGACGTTTCATACAACCATTTGGAAGGTGAAATCCCAACGCATTTGAAGGACAATCCTCCACAGAGTTTTCTTGAAAACAAGGGTTTGTGCGGCGATGTTACTGGTTTTCCTCCTTGCTCGGCACATAATAATTTCGTTATTCTCCTTATTAAAATTTTATTACCTGTGACCTCAATTCTCTCCGCTGTAGTACTTGTACTATTGGTACTCCTTAAACATAAGAATAAACATCCTGAACCCAGGACAAGAGCGGAAGAAAATAAAAATGTGTTTTCAATATGGAATTATGATGGTAGAATCGTATATGAAGATTTAATTGAAGCAACCGAGGAATTTGACATCAAATATTGCATCGGTACTGGAGGTTATGGAAGTGTATACATGGCAAAGCTACCGGATGGAAAAGTTGTTGCTTTGAAGAAGCTTCACAATTCCGAAACGGAGGATTCAGCATTTGTGAAGAGTTTTCAAACTGAAGTTCATGTACTGTCTCAGATACGGCATCGCAACATTGTAAAACTCTACGGTTTTTGTTTGCATAAGAAGTGCATGTTTTTGATCTATGAGTACATGGAGAGGGGAAGCTTGTTTTGTGCTCTTCGCAGCGAAGATGAAGTTGTTGAGTTGAATTGGAGTAAGAGGGTGAACATTGTGAAAAGTGTAGCACATGCTTTGGCATACTTGCATCATGGCTGCGTACCTTCAATCGTCCACCGTGACATATCAAGCAACAACATTCTACTGAACTCAAATTTGGAAGCATTTGTTGCTGATTTTGGCACGGCTAGACTTCTACATTCGGATTCGTCTAATAGAACCATTCTAGCAGGAACTTATGGATACATTGCTCCAGGTGATAACAAGTCAATTCTTCTTCTCTTGCTACTTTAATTATCAATGTGACGTAAAGCTAACACTTTTTCTCTATTCTTGTAGAACTTGCCTACACCATGGTTGTGACCGAGAAATGCGATGTTTATAGCTTTGGAGTGTTGGCACTAGAAGTGCTAATGGGAAAGCATCCGGGAGAACTCCTGTCATCATTATCATCGTCTTCCGATAAAATGACAAAGCTAGTTGATGTATTGGACTCACGACTATTGCCTCCAAATGATAAAGCAGTTGTCCGGGATATTATTCTTGTTTCAACAATTGCATTTGCTTGCTTGCGTACTAAACCGAAATCCAGACCCCCAATGCAATGCATTTCTCAGGAATTGCTCACGAGCAAGATGGCAATGCAGAAACCGTTCCAAGAAATTTCCATTTCGGAGATCAGAAGCCAAGAAATGTATTAGCCCCAGGAATGTGAAAGTTTATGAATGATTTCAAAATGTTTGCAGTGTTTTTTATTCACGGGAAAATGAAAAAAAAATCTCTATGTTCACAGTGTAATAAAAATCTCTATGTTCAGAATAGATTTTTGTTGTTTGCCTTGAATTCTTATGCAAGATTTTTGTTATTGAGATATCTTTACAGCAGTAATAAAAATCTCTGTGATTTCTCTAAACTCCTCTGTTTCACTTGCAGTATCTGTTAGCGGCTTAAAAAATGCAACTAAACAAAAAAGATATTGAGCTGGAATACCCAACTCCAAATTTCCGTTTGATCTTCTCATCAAAACAAAGGTGTTTGTAGGTTCTCAAAGACAATAAGCTTTAAGAGTTTTTAATAGAAAGAAAAAAAAAGTGAGAGGGAGAAAAAGGTTTAACAAAACAGAAGTCCAAGAGTAATCCTCTGCAATATTTTTAGAAACATGATTGAGAGACATTGAGAGAATCCTGACAAGAGTACGCAGGAGACTTAGATTGAGAGAAGAACTTGACGAGGCATTGGGTCCATTGAAACATGATTTGAAAAACAGAGGTGCTGCATGAATTTATGCCATGATCTTCTCTTCCAGCCTCGCTATTATTCTCATCTGCGTGCTTCAGCTTTTGTTGCGGTTGCTGCTGCTCATGAATAAGAGGTACTCTCTGGGAATCCGGATGATTTTCCATGAAAGATAAAAGGAGGTCAAACAAATTTACAGAATAGAAAGTTGTGGCTAAAGTCTTGATGGGCAAACATAAGACGAAACCAAGTAATTCTTATATGGCAATTTATTTATCGTAAACGAAGTATACCAGTTTGTATGGATACGACTTCTGGTTTCATTCATAGATCATAAATTTTTGTCTAGTTTCGGACAAACCCCACCTCATGTAATGAAAATTATGAAGAATCTGAACATCAACTCCATCTCAACTCATAGTTTTAATGGGAATCATCCATTATCATTAACAAAAATGTAATAATAAATTCACATGCTTTTACTTACAACCCTAATCTACTTGCTATGAAATACAATTAAATAAACTACTACATACATGTTTATTACAACTTACAAAAATGAATGATACACATGTTTCCCACACATCAATCACCATAATTAATGAAGAGAAACTGTAATGGAAACATATGGCCCTTCACCTACCTACTATATTCATGCATAGAATGTCTTAGGACGGGACCTAGCTATTACATTTGTTTCACCTAAATAGAAAAGAACCTACTCAAATATCTAAGGAATTAAAATAATAAAATTATTTAATTAATAAAATTAAAAATTATTTATTAATAATAAATAAAAAAATTTAAAAAAATTAGTTATTAAAGTATGTTTGACCCATAATTAGAACCAATTAATTAATCTAATAATTACGAACGAGCAACTTCATTATTTAAGTCAAATTAATAGAACAAATCAATTATATTATTGTCAGTTAGAAAAGTGCATGTCTTGGAAAAATGTATACTTCTGCCTAATTAAGTCTGGGAATATGTACAAAAAATTAGACATGGGGTATAAAATATCACAGACAAATACCACTTGCTCTGCCTAATTCTCAATATTCTCTAAAAGATGCTAATTGGGTCCATTCCTCATGAAGCAGGGGGCATATATGGTCAGTCTGGTGTGACTTGTCGAGTAACAACATAGATGGCACCATTCCAGTTGAACTCTAACAAATGTTGGTACTTGCTCTGGTTTAACCAACGTATCTCTCAGCAACAAATAATATAAGTGGAAGAATTCCTTTTCAGATTGAATAATAGATAATTTTGAGATTCTTGGATGTTTCTCACAATAACATATCAGGTACCATCCCTAAATCACTTCGTCCAATGTCTTCTTTAGACTTGTCATACAACAATTCGGAAGGTGAAATCCCAACCTTCCCACCAGAGTTTCGCTGGCGACAAAGGTTTATGCGGCCATGTTACAGGCCTTCCTTCTTGCTCTGCACCCAATGAACATTCCATTATTCTCCTTGTTAAAATTGTAGTACCTCTCACCTTAGTTCTCTCTGTTGTAGTACTCCATAGACATGAATAAACATCCTGAACTCAAGACAAGATCCGTTAAAAATAAAAATGTGTTTTCAATATGAAATTATGATGGTGGAATTGTATATGAACATTTAATTGAAGCAACCGGGGATTTTGACGTCAAATATTGCATCAGTACTGGAGGCTATGGCAGTGTTTACAGGGCTAGGCTATCTGATGAAAAGAATTGTTGCTTTGAAGAAGCTACACCGATCTGAAACCGAGGAGTTAGCTTTGTCAAGAGGTTTCAAAATGAAGTTCATGTACTGTCTCAGATACGGCATCGCAACAGCGTGAAACTCCTTGGTTTTTGTTTGCATATGAAATATGTGTTATAGATCTACAAGTACGTGGAGAGGTTGAGTTGGATTGGACTAAAGGATGAACGTTCCGAAAAGTTACTTTGGCATACTTACGTCATGACTGCACTCAATCAATCGTTCACCGTGACATATCAAGCAACAACATTCTACTTAACCAAATTTGGAGGCATTTGTTGCTGATTTTGGGACTGGCAGACTTCAGCATTCTGATTCATCCAATAGAACCATGCGAGCAGGCACTTATGGATATATTGCCCCGGGTAATAACTAGTGGATTCTTCTTCTCATGCTACTTTATTTATTGATGACGTAAAACTAATACCTTTTCTATTCTTATAAAACTCACCTACACCATGGTTGTGATGGAGAAATGCAATGTTTATAGCTTCGGAGTGGTGGCACTAAAACTGGTAATAGGGAAAGCATCGAGGAGAACTCCTCTCATCATTGTCATCATATTCGGATAAAATGACACGACTAACTGATGTATTGGACTCACGACTATTGCCTCCAGATGATCAAGCAGCTTTCCAGATATCATTCTCGTTTCAAGAACAGCACTTGCTTGCTTGCCTTCTAAACCGAAAATCTAGACCCACAATGCAACGCGTTTCTCAGAAATTTCTCACGGGCAAGATGACAATGCAAGAACATTTCCAAGAAATTTTCATCCCCACAATGCAACCCGTTTCTCAGAAATTTCTCATGGGCAACATGACAATGCAAGAACATTTACAAGAAATTTCCATCGCAGAGCTAAGAAGCCAAGAAATATATTAGCCTCAATGTGTTAGCCTCAGGAATGTTAAAGTTTATAAAGGATTTCAAAATGTCAAGGTAAGCATTCCAGTGTCGTGTTACTGATTCCAAGTTGAGGGAAAATGAAACGAAAAATCTTCAGTAGCTCAAATCATAGAAGTTTCACTTCAAATTCTCATGCAAGAATGCAGTGCTGAGATTTCTTCACAGGGAAATCAAAAATCTCTTTGCTTTCTTTAAACTCCGGTTTTACTTGTAGAATCTTTCCAAAGAGGCAGACTCAATCTTAAATACACATAAAAAAGCAAGAATATTGAGCAGGAATACCAACAACAAATTTCCAGTTGCATATCTCAAAAACTATGAGCTATAAGAATTTTTAATTGAAAGGATATAAAACTGAGGGAGACAGAGTATGCACAACAGATAGCCAAGAATCGTCCTTGGTAAAGTTCATGTTCAAAACAAACTAAAAGCCACAAATGACCTGATTTCTCGCTTCAATGTTAATTTGATGAATAAATTCACTGAACTCTAGGAAAGGAAAACCTCGGCATTATCTTCCATGCTGAACCTTGAAGTTCTTCAGTTTCCCAAAACAAGAAACAGAATGAAGCAAACAGGGAGGACATCAACTCACTTCTATGGTTGATCGACAATAGGTTTGGGTGAACAGCAAGGATTGTTGCGATGATATGGAGAGACATGTGGACCATTAGGTATGGAGAAGCTCCTTGGTGGCTGTCCAGTCCTCAGTGGTAAGTAACGTGCTGGCAATCTAGTGCCATGTTTAACATTTGGGTTGGACCCCACACGCTCTGCTTGCATGGCTTGGAGGTAGGATGAAGAACAGGCCGTGTCCTTGAGGTTAGGCAGTGGTTTAAGGGCTTCGACCACTTCACTCATAAGAGGTCTGGCTTTTGGGTCACGGCTGAGGCAATGGGCAGCCAACTGAATTGCTTTTTGAGAACCTTTGATTGAGAAGCATCCTTCAAGGCAAGGATCTATTAGCCGGTAAAACCTTCTCCTCTCACCAAGATGCGGCCTAGCCCATTCCACCAGGTTATGCTCTCCATTGGGTCGGTTTTTGTCCATTGATCTTCGGCCAGTCAACACTTCAAGTAAAACCACCCCAAAGCCATAGACATCACTTTTTGATGTAAGATGCCCTGCCAAAAGATTAACTGTGTTATTTATGAATTGATTTACAAGGATTTGGATGACTTGATCATACTTAAACCTGTATAAATGCTCCAAACAGAGGGTCATTGAGAAGAGAAAATTCGACCAAGGATACAAGCTGACCATGCCAGTCATCTTTACCCTGCCTACTGAAGAACTATCTTTCTAATATTAAAGAAAAAGCATTCACTGAAAGTTTTCAGCAATGGACAAATGAAAATGATAGTCACACACACACACACACAACACACACACATGTATTTTGCATACAAGATTTCACTATGTTGACTTGAAAAAAGAAATTACAATGGAAGAAGAAAGCTAACTGTAGCTTTCCCAAGGGAAATAAACCATTATAATTCATGCTATTCCATGTCCATAAGAAAGTATTGAAGAAGATTCAAATCAACACCCAAAAGCCAATTAATAAGACATCTTACAAATTCTGGGACTAGAAAACTGTGCCTTTTTGAACAATGGCTCGTGTAAAAATATAAAATAAAAACTTGCTAGAAACTGCATTCCAGGGGCAGTGCAAGAAGCTGGTGGAGTTGGAAGTGGGAAGAAGTCTCTTGTTATAAAGGGAGGCAATGTTAGGAACTGCATTCCAGGAGCAATGCAGAAAGCTGGTGGAGTTGGACTTGGGCCTGAGGAGACTACAAAGAAAAGCCTTGCAATGTCAGCCCAAGAAAGGACACAGAAAGCAATTAAAGAGAATTGAAGAAAGGGTAGTTGACATGGTGAGATAGGGAGAAAAGCCATTAGAGGAAATATTGTGCGGGAAAGGGGAGCTGTAAAGGGGAATATACATGGGTGTACTTTTGGTGAATGAGGTGGTGAGTTTTTTATCGGGTAAGAGAGATAGTCAGGAAGGGGAAT
Organism: Xylocarpus granatum; assembly: GCA_019650275.1. Taxonomy (NCBI): domain Eukaryota; kingdom Viridiplantae; phylum Streptophyta; class Magnoliopsida; order Sapindales; family Meliaceae; genus Xylocarpus; species Xylocarpus granatum. The sequence continues at coordinate 152,770 of BNST01000541.1, read as the reverse complement.
CCCAGCTGCTGCTGGTGATGTATTTCTCTTGAGAGGGTTTTTTGTTCCATAGAGCTAATATATAACAAAGAAAATTATCAATTTCCTTTATTTACTTGTCTGTTTCTCCTATTTGATTTCTTTGTTGTTTGATTGGAAAATATGATGTATCAATTACTTGGGGCATATTGCTAGTAAAGAAGGAGGTGCAGTAGATCCTGAAAAGGTGTTAAAGGGATTTCTGGGATTGACGGGATACTACAGGAAGTTTGTTAAAGATTATGGAAAGATAACAAAGCCTCTGACAGAATTACTAAAAAAGGGCCAGTTCAAGTGGAATGAAGAGGCTCAAATTGCTTTTGAGAGCCTTAAATGCAAATTAACTTCTACACCAATTTTGGGAACTCCTGATTTTTCAACTGAATTTGAGATTGAATGTAACACCTCAGGGAAGGGAATCGAAGCTGTGTTAATGCAGAACAGAAGACCATTTGCTTCAGTAAGGTCTTAAAAGACAACGTATTAGCCAAATCTACTTATGAGAAAGAATTAATGGCTTTAGTCCTAGCCATTCAACATTGGCAGCCATATTTGCTTGGTAGGAGATTTATAGTTTATACAGACCAAAGAAGTTTAAAGCATATTCTACAGCAAAAATTATTCTCCCTTAACTAGCAGAATTGGATGGTCAAATAAACCAGGAAGTGAAAATGGAGCAGCAGATTCTTTATCAAGGATTCAAGATGAAGGGAATTTAGCAGCTGTTTCTGTGCCATTGAAGGAGAACAATTAGAATTGGCAGTCCAAGAAGACCCCAAGTTAGCTAAAATTATTCAAGCTTTTAAAAGAGATCCGCTGATGCACCCATGTTTTAAATTAATGGGAACACGACTATTGTACAAGCAACGTTTGGTGATACTGGCAAACTCCAAGTGAGTCATGACATTTATGCAAGAGTTTCATGTCACTCCTGCGGGTAGCCATACTAGAGCATTCAGAACTTATAGGCAAATAACTGAAAATGTGTATTGAATAGACATGAAGAAAGATATTATTCGTTTTGTGACAGAATGTAATATTGGTCAGCAACAAAAGTACCAAACAACCTTACCTGCGGGACTATGACAGCCATTACCAATTCCCAAGGCAAAATTTGGAAAAATATAGCTATGGATTTCATAATGGGACTGCCGAAATCTAAAGAGTTTGATATGATTATGGTAGTGGTGGACAGACTATCCAAATATGGACATTTTTTATTGCTTAAACACCCTTACACCACTATGAAGGTTGCTGAGTTGTTTACGAAGAAGATTGTTAGGCTACATGGCACTCCAAAGTCGATTGTAAGTGACAGGAATCCTCTCTTTATGAGTCATTTTTGGGTTGAATTTTTTAAACTGCAGGGAACAAAACTGAAGATGAGTTTGGCTTATTATTCAGAAACAGATGGCCAAACTGAAGTTCTAAATAACTGCCTTAAGACTTATCTCCGTTATTTCTCTTCCAAACAACCCAAAGATGGGCTAAATGGTTTCATTGGGCAAAATATTGATACAATAACAATTATCAAGTATCTATTGCAAAGACACCGTTTGAGGCAGTATATGGTAGGAAACCACCACTACTCAGCAAGTTTATTTTGGGAGAGACTATGGTTGAAGTTTTTGCACAAGAGTTGGGTTGGTAGAGATGAAGCTCCTCAATAACTGAAATTTAATTTGCAACATTTTCAAGATTGAACGCAAAAATTTGCCAATGTTCATAGAAAAGAGGTTTCATTTTTAGAAGGGCAATGGGTGTATCTTAAATTGCGGCCTCATAGACAACACTCTGTATCACGACAAATTAACACCAAGCTAGCGACACGATTTTATAGGCCTTTTAAGGTTTTACAGAAGATAGGAGCAGTAGCTTATAAACTACAACTACCATTGGGGTCTAAAATACACCTAGTTTTTCCTGTTTCTCAACTCAAGAAAGCAATTGGATCTCAACAAGGGCAGACCATGCTACCAAATAATATGGAGGATGAATGTAATGCTTTTGCAGAACCTGAATCAATTTTAGTCTATAGAAAAGTACCCAAAATTTTAGCCTATAGCCAACAAGTTCACCAATGGTTAGATCAATGGAAGAACAAGCCTATGGAAGAAGCAATGTGGGAGGATCAAGAAACTATTTGTCAACAATTTCCAGAATTTGGACTTGGGGACAAGTCCCTTACTGTAGAGGGAGGCAATCTTAGGAACTACATTCCAAGAGCAGTGCAGAAAGTTGGTGGAGTTGGACTTGGGGACAAGTCCCTTGTTGTAGAGGGAGGCAATGTTAGGAACTGCATTCCAAGAGCAGTGCAGAAAGCTGGTGGAGTTGGACTTGGGCCTGAGGAGACTACAAAGAAAAGCCTTGCAATGCCACCCCAAGAATATGAGACCTCCAGTGCAGTAGGTCTATGAGAGAAGAAAGAAAGGGACACAGAAGGCAATTAAAGAGAATTGAAGAAAGGGTAGCTGATGTGGTCAGATTAGGGAGAAAAGCTGTTAGAGGGAATATTATGTGGAAAAGGGAAGTTGTAAAAGGGAATATATATGGGTATACTTTTGGTGAATGAGGAGGTGGGTTTTTTATGGGGTAAGAGAGATAGTGAGGAAGGGGAATCCCAACTGCTGCTGGTGATGTATTTCTCTTTAGTAGAGCTAAGATATAACAAAGAAAATTATCAATTTCTTTTATTTACGAGTCCATTTCTTCTATTTGATTTCTTTGTTGTTTGATCAGAAAACTTGATGTATCAAAACTACTCAGCCATCAACACATTTTTTCCATCATGACTAAATGCACAACAGAAACTATATATCACTGGATTAAGGGTTCCCTTTCTTTCTCAAATATGGATGACTAAATACACCCAAAAAATATCAAGAATTCATGGTTAGATTTTTCTCTCGCCAAATATTATATGTCATGAACCATACAACTTGTGGAGAATCATCCTTTTCTCAAGAAAATTGAGCAATACCAACCTATATGTAAGAACAACTCTTACACATGAACTTATATTTGTTATAAAACTCTGTTTCCAACTTCACTTAATGAACTGCTTCAGCAAACCTATATAGTAAATAGATGTCAAGGACTAATTTTGGTTTTTCGGCTAAGGATTTATTCTATTACTAATAGAAGTTAGCAATCTATTAATTTCTAGTAATTTCTAGCCCAGATGAAGAAGTGAAATATTTAGTAGAAACCAACTAATTTATTGCCACTCAAATCTATCCGTCTCTGTGACTTTGTACCAGCAATTCCTCATATAAAGTGTCTCAAATTGATATCAACACGCTACCACTCTCTCAATTTCCTTCAAGGTTGTCTATTTCTGTTCTTACTTTCACATCAATTTCTTCCGTTCTCTTCTCAGGTAGTGTAGCAGCAATGGAGATGAGGGTAGGTTTCGCACTGATGGTGCTAATGGCTTCTAAATATACACCCAATACAATATAGAACATCCAGCAGATGGACAAAGAAATACCACAGAGTAAATGCAAACCAGTTGACAAAATAAAAGTTACATTTGAACAGATAGAAAACATGACTCACATTCAAGATACGACAGAATTTAGGAGCTGCAGTATGTTAGATCCATCACGAGAATGCAGAAAACTGTCCTAAATAGGAAGGAAAAGAAGAAAATAATGAGACAACACTGTTTAACCATTCTTACCTGTCATGACATATTCAGGAGCTGCATAACCATAAGTGCCCATCACCCGGGTAGATACATGAGTCTTATCCCCCTCTGGACCATCTTTGGCAAGTCCAAAATCAGAAAGCTTTGCATTGTAGTCCTGGCAGAGTAAATTACCAAATACTTAGAAAGGGAATAAACAAAGAAAGATTGGTTGTTTTGTTTGCACAAAATCAGTCACGCACTGCATCTAACAGGATATTAGAAGTTTTAAAATCACGATATATCACTGGCTTTTCGGCTTCCTCATGAAGAAAGGCGAGGCCCTTCGCAGCACCAAGTACAATTTTCATTCTGATGGACCAAGGAAGAGCTAGAGACCCTGCCGCATAAAATAAAATTACACAATAAAAAATGTAGAGAAAATACTAGCTAACAGATCATTGTTGTGTCAAGAAGTTGTTGGTATTGCAAATCAGAGCAAAGGACTCTTTGGATGCACAACTATTGGTAATCAAGCATTACATAGTCATCATTCTTTCGTTCAATGCTGCATTTATTATCAAACTAGTTACTTTAAACATTTATAAGTAGATTTTATTGTAAAGAGGATCCAATTGTTACATACCTAAATGGTTGTGAACACATTAATAGGATCCAAAAGAAGAAAGGTAACTAACTCCGTGGAAGTGATAAGTTCAATTACATACTTCTAAAGAGGTGATTCTCCAAGCTTCCTCGAGGCATAAACTCATATACAAGAAGCCTTTGATCACCCTCAATGCAACAACCAATTAACTTAACCAGGTTAGGATGGGTGAGCTCACCAAGATAATTAACTTCAGCCTGCCAGTAGAGATTAAAATTGTCTTTAAATCCCAGGGCAATCAAGATAATCAGATGTAGAAAATGTGAGACATACGTATAATTACAAGCATTCACATGTGTTTGTGTGTGTCAATGTGAGTCTGTAGCGCATACACGTGCATATAAATAAGTTGAATTAGATGAGAAGGGTCTCGTACAAGCCATTCTTTATGACCCTGAAGTCCATCATGGTTTAGGGTCTTCACAGCAACGGGAAGTCCTGTGCAAGTTTTCACTGGAGCCATACCATTCTCATTGATCCAACCTTTAAATACGCAACCAAAGCCACCCTCACCGAGAAGGCTCTCAGGTCTAAAATTCCTTGTGGCTGACTTAAGCTCATTAAAGGAGAATTTACGCAGCTGAGAAGAAATTTTCAGTTCCTCACCAACATTGGAACTGGATGGTGTAGTACTTTCTGCATTGCTAGTACTTGAAGACAATATTACTGGAACAACTGGTTGGTCATGACTGGAATCATTTGTAGATTTACTTTCTGCTGATCCACAATAAAAAAGGAGAAAAAAACAATAATTTCCTATTTTATAAACACAACAGTAATCAGTTAAAGTATGCAAAGAAGTATTTCAGTCCTGTATTTGACATATTACACAATAACTACATCAACCTCTGGAAGATGGGTTCAGATAATGTTTGATGCAATATATTTCAAGCAATGCATGTCTATAGATGTACTATAATGAAGGAGAAAATATGGATTTTACATAATGTAATAACAAAAGGACAAATAATGTTGCTATATCCTCTGGAAGAATGAAACAATTGAAAGCATATAAGATTAATTTCCAAAACTAGGATCAGAATGTAATACTTTTGTGGACACTACAGAATTTTTGCATAAACGCTTAAGCCATGGTCTACGTTTAAATTGCCAAACAAGCTCATTTTTAAGAACACACACACACACACACACACATGTATATATAGCTGTTCCCAAGTATCTAAATTTCAGCCAACAGCAACTGTATTGGCAAAATATATGGCAACACTTGCTAACAATTTATTTGCAACTTAACTCATCTACCAAAATTTTTCATGACAGCATAAGCTAATAATCTGTATGTACTTCTACCACCACGTACTTTTCATGTCTTGATCCAACCAATAGGTAGCCCCATGCAAAACATCCAGAAATGGCTAGTAATGTTAAGCCAATATACAGTTACCAAATGCTTCATATTTCCAAAAGACAGGGCCAAAAAAAGCATTGAAACAAGAGAGGACCACATGGTTGAATTTCAGTTCGGCCATCAGTCTTATTGATGAAGTAATCAACCGGAAACGACAAAATCAATAGTTAGCAATAACTGTCTCAATCAACCTATACTATTAAGCTTTAATTTAACATAATAAGTGTCAAGTGTGCACAAATGGCATATGATTATGACAAATATGCTATTTGACAAAAGAATCGATACTTGTTTTATTGGAAGATTATCATGCCACATGTGCATATCATCATAATTTGCTGGTGAAAACAAGAACCAAGTCGAATAAAACAAGGAATCGAATCAAATAAATTCTATAATTCTAAATCATTGTGATACCAAACATGGATAAATATAGTATCAGCACAACATGATATAGCAAGAGAATCAAACAATATCTAACTACAAATAGAAGATGATCAAGCAAATGAATTAAAGATAGTTTATGATGAAACAATACATAAAAATAGTTTATGATGAAACAATACATAAAAATGAGTTACATAATACCATATTGAGTGCTAGTGCCACTAATTGGACCATCCATTTTGGATTTTGAAGACAAGCAGCCTCCCATGAACCTAAATTTAATCCAACAGCCAGTCTCTTCAGATTCAACATCTTTCTTCTTCTTTTTTTGATTTATCCACATTCCAAGCCCCCACATTCATAACATTAGGACCTAATCCCATATTCTCCAAATCCTATAACTGAATTTTTATATCTTAGAAGAACCCCATTCACCAAAATCAGCCCCAAAACAAAAACAGTAAGGATCAAAACCAAACAACAAAACCAGATATCAAACAACAATCAATCAATCCCCTAAGTTAGAACCACCACATTGCCCCCAAAAACCATTCTTTTAATCTTTCCTACCCCAGAACAACACTAATAACCAAACCCGCCAAATTTCTTGAAAAGCACGCAAAAAGAGAACCTTTTTTGTAAAGCTAAAGAGCCATAATTGGGAAAAAAACCAAAATCACTTCAACCCAGATGAGAAAACATATCAAGAAGGCAAGTATGCCACCAATAGGGATGACCCATATCAAACAAGGGACATGCAAAACAAAACCACCACCACTAAGAGTGATTGGCAACTGGTACAGATAGTAACGTCCCAATTCAGACCCCAGAAATCAAATCCCAGAAACTTACCAACACGCAGTGACAAATGTATTACAAATTTGTCAGTTACAATTCAGATGACTAAACAGAAACAGACAAACACGTCATACACAATGCCAAGCAAAGCTAAGCTACGCAAACAAATGCACACGCAAGGCTCCATATAGAGTGAAGTTTGTTTGTGTATTGGTTTTAGAAACAAGCCACGGAAGGAAGAAATGAACAGTGAGAAAGGGAAGCGTGCGTTACATGCGTGAAAAGGTGATAGAAAGAGAGAGATTGAAAGAGCCAAAAAAGTAAAAACCAAAATCAAAGCCAAAGCCAACACCAACAGCAGGCAACGAAAGCTTGAATATCGGGACTTTAGTTTGGTCGGCTGTTGTGTTATGTTTGTGTTACAAAATCCATGTGATATTCTTTGTCGTTATCATGCCTCATTTTAGATTAGATTAGAATGTATAGTGATTAATAAAATAAAATTTTGCATTATCCACGCAATCAAATTATAATTGCTTTGCTTTTAATTAATAAAAAAAATTAAGAAAAGCCAACAGTACAATACAAGCTCATACACGAATTCTGGATGTTCTGGTATGAATCATACAACATACATACGCAGCTTTAATGGAGATTATGAAATGTAATCATGAGTTACCTCAAAACTTTATTCTTAATTATGGCTAAATGCTTAGTGGAAGGAAGAATTGGACAGCAAAAGCAATAATCAGTCAGTTCTGTGACAGTAAATTTACATATAAGGAATTGTATAAAACCCTTGTCACTCAGCAAGTATCACTATGAGAGCTGTAATTGATTTTAATTTTTAATTAATTATTGATCATAATTTCGAATTTAAGTTCAGATTATCAAGATGATATACGTATTGCATTGTAATTATGATTTAAGTTTAAAGATACAAAGCGATAATATTATATCATTAATTTATATTGCATTATTAATCATTAATATCAATGCAGAGGGATTCACGGCATTGTCGAGAATTCTCTACAATTCGCTGCACTTAAGAATGAACAGAAGTGGAAGGCTTTGAAGTTCTCGGCGACATAATTTTTGAATATTCTCCAGTATATTGTCATTTTTCATCTGCTTTTCCATCAAAAATTGTAGTAGAGCTCAAAATCTGTAATATTTGTATTAAAATTTTAAAATTTGGACAAACTTTGCATTTCTTTTCAAATTATTCTTTGCATGCATATGAATGTCAAGTTGAATGCAGTGTGATTCTCGACAGCGACGAGAGAAATTCGCTGTTTTTGAAGCGCAAAGGGAACTATCGAACCGCATAGATATGCCTGCAGTGAGCAGATTGTGAGAACAGTTAAGTTCAATTGCAAAGCAAAGATCTGGAATTATCCATTGAATTTCTCTTCAATGTAGTGTAATTCTCAACATTGAAGAGAAGTTGTCAGCCTTGAATCCAGTATATTATATGGGGTTAACAGTGCACTACACTTGGTAGAAATCCAGCAAACCCAACACTTCAAGTAAGAAACTGTGCTCAAATTTGCTGTACTCTACGTTAGGAGTCCTACGAATTCTCCTACTGTTGCAAGCTAAAATATCCAGGTTTTCTAGTTGAGTTAATGTCTCAACACGCATCTAACTCAACTATTTCAGGTTCCTTCTCTTTCCCACAAAGCCTTACAAATATTAGGTACCTTTGTATGTTGAACATGTAATCTTGGGGCTTGATAGAATGGTTCCTGCGGCAAGATCTGAAAGCACACAAATCTCACTCTCGGGACATTCTTTTGATGAATGCTCTTCATTTTTGTGTTAATGACATGAACTTTTATATAATGCAACAATTCTTTCAGTATGTCACAAATTTCTCAAGCCCCGACTTTGTGAAACTAGTCTTTTTGGCTGAGAACTGAATCTGAAACCTATGGGAACATATCGCAGCTCTTCCGCCGGCTGGCCTGACCCAGAACTACACAAATTGATTTTCCGTGAAGATTTGCCAGCCTGATGCCAGCACTCATAAGGTAAAGAAATCCAATGCAGATTTCCCTGGAGGTACGATTTTTCAGTTAGTTCATGAAAAATCATTTAGAGCAAGGTATATGCAGTGAAGGTAGAATCATTGCCTGTAGAGTCAACAGAACAGACAATCTGAAGCAGCCTTAGATTTTATTTTCATCAGAAATTGCTCCCCACAAGACTGAATTCATGGACCCTTTATGCAATAATGGATGCATTCTGATTTTGAGCGAAAATGATTTTATGTATGAACTTTAGGATTTCTTTTTAGGGTTCATTTTGATTTCTCTTTATCAGTGATGGTAAAAGCCATACAGAAACAGACGCAACAAGGGAAAAACAAGAAGGAAAACTGGTCGCAGTACCCGATGCCCTCTGCTCTTGCAATAATAGTGATAAAGAGGATTGACTTGGCTATTTTATCCTCATTCACTGCTTTTTACCTTGTTAATTTGTGAAAATTTTAAGTTGAAGATTACAACTACAATTTTATTGCAGATAATTTATCAGTCAAAGCAAAAGAGGGAAACAGAGAATAATGCAACTGACTTATGGCACCAAAACAGAGTACTTATAAAACCCAAATACAACTTTGTTCCAGTCCAAACGGTTAAATAATTCCGTGTAGGATCCCAAAATCTTAGTAGAATTCTGCTGATCTGCTAATGAATATTTGAGGGAATCATCAGTAAATTGACTGCCACCAGGCAGTGACTCGTGGCCAATGAATATAAGGGGTGGTTTCATTTTCTTGGTTTGAAATCAGTTTCTGGCAGAATTAGATTCTTCCTTACAATGAAAAGAAGAAAAAAGTAAAGAATTCTTCACTGTGCCCTCATATTTTATGATTTTGATAGTTGACCAATCCAAAAATCATGTGATGTGATATGCACTAGTCTTGTTCAACCAAATTATTGATACATTCACGTTGTACATGATACACCCACATCCCTTCTCTTGATGTTGTTGTAATCATGATCAGAGACAAGCCAAGAATTTTCCTTTACTTAATTTGGTCATCCTTTGCTATTAATCATTATAATATTCACTAATTTATGCAATAACTTTGTGTGTTAATCCCTTATGTCAATGTTTAAATCATCTGGTATTTTCTTCTTCTTTTCTTTTCAAGAAAACATTTCATCTTCTCCCTTTTGGTGTCAAAAATCAGTTAATTATCACATGATACACGTAGCTATGTTGCATCATTTCTTAATCACTTTTAATCACATGAGAAGATTAAAATTAATGCATACTTACTTAATCAGGCAGCCTCTTTTCATTCATTTAAGGTTTAGTTAACTAAATGGAAATGAGGAACAATACTATTGTTTAAGATGATGGAATTGGTGTTAATTTTCCAACTAATTGAAACTCATAGGCAAATCCTCCATCAAACCCCACCTCGCCCCAATATAAAATGCTTCATTTTCTTATTTCTGTTTCCCACATGTTGGTGATTAAGCCTACAGTGGCTGAAACAGAGAGAGAGAGAGAGAGAGAGGAGGGAGTGGGGAGTTGTTTGGTTGATTAATGAATGAGCGATAGAGAAATTTGTGGCAGTAGGTCACATGGAAATCTCAGAGTCACAGGTGGGGCAGCACGATTAAATACTTTCTCTTGTCAGAAATCAATCAAAATATTTTTATATAAATTGATTCATGACTTCTTCAATCACCTTTTTCTTTTCTTAACCGCTCTCTCTCTGTTTGTTCTCTTCGCCAACCATCTCCTTTGGCTTCCTTCTTGGAATGTGTTCTCAGAGTCTACCCTCTGCCTTCAGAAAATATCCCCAACAAGATTTTGCTTACTGATTACTGCAACTTTCAGGCCATTTTCCTAGCTTCTGATTACTGCAACTTTCTCCATAGCACTTCCCATGCAGTGTTTTTCAATCACAGAGTCATGATTCCAAAGCTCACTAACAACAATTATATGATATAAACAATGTTTGGGGAATCCCTTTTTCTTATTTTTTATATTTTTATTTTATGGCCCATGCTACGTGCCAGAGCTGGAAAACCACTCTCTAGCACATGTATGATCCACCTAGCAAGTATTATGTCACACCGAAAATTTGACCGAAGTATGGGAAGGAAAGTGTATTATTCAGAGCCAACCCATTCCCCATACTGATTTTGTTTCAGGACAACTGACATTGAACCACATATATTCAGTTCTATACACCAATCTACTACAGATACATGAATTGAAAACTGATGATGATGATGATCATAGGTGGAGAAAGAAACCCTAATTTTCCTCTTGCATATTGATCAATAGAATCTTACTAAACCAAAAGCCGAATCACGTAAGCATGTTGTACATTAACTTTGTCAGGGAAGTAGTACTTGCTTCAATGGAAGTTTTTACTGCTCAGGCCATTGCCAAAACCCACCTGCTGCTTGCTGCTCTTCAAAGCCATTGAACATGTTGCAGAAACTTTCATCTTGAGCCATTTGATCAATTTTCAGGCATTGGAGTTCTGGTCTCGACGAACCTTGGAGAAGTTGAGTCATGCTCCCAGGCCTAATTGATGTTGGAAAAAGTTGGTTGCTGCTTAAATGCGATGATGCTGGACTGATTATTGCTGATGTCCTTGAGATATCTAAGTTGATATCGGAACTGTTATCACTGCCGTTGCTCCAAGAACCTTCATTTTCTTTCTTCAGATGATGATGATGATTGACTTCATTGGAGGCTTTATTTTTCAGGGACAGTAACTGTGTGATTTACAACCAAAGCATTCAGTAAAATTCATGGAATATTTAAAGAAAAAAATTAAAAACAAATTGAACCCTAATTCATGTTCTTCCAGTGCAGAAGAGGGGTTCAAATCAAATTGTGAATTAAGTACTTGCAACTATGCATGTCTGCTTGAGAACTGCTAAGATTAATTTAATTTATGTTCCTGCAACGCAGCTCTGGCAGCTACCACCTCAAAGTTTTGATCACTAACAAAGAGCAATACTAAATTAACGAACACAATAACCCTTTAAAGTTATTAATCATTTTCTGTATTGGATCATGAACTCAACCATAATAGAATTAAGGTTTTTTATTGTGATCTTGTTGCATAAAAATATTACCAAATGTCACAAAAATATTCAAATAATGACTGCCCAATAATTCAGAATAGAAAGAAAAAATTACTCTAGAATGTAATCCTGCTTGACTGTTCACTTCAATTTCAAAATCCAAAAAAGCCATTAGTCAAGATCAAGAGGGAAACACACCAAGTTACTAGTCAAGAAAATCAAACATACCCAGATCAAGGTGGAAATAAAAGGTTAATTGGCTTCTATGTGATCCATAGAATAAAAATTATTACCTCTGCATGAAGTTTCTTGTTCTGAGCTTGAAGGGCATCATTGTCAGCCTTGAGAGATTCAAACTGTTTCTTCAAAACTTCATAATCTTTCTCCAGTTGCTTTGTCTTCCACCTAGCTCTTCTATTCTGAAACCATATAGCTATTTGCCTTGGCTGCAAACCCAAAGCCCTAGCCAGCTGCATTTTCCTCTCAGGTTCAAGCTTATTACCCAAATCAAAACTTTTCTCAAGTGCCTTAACTTGTTCCAGGTTCAGCCTCTTCTTCTTCTCTCCAAGCTGTGATCCATCATCAGACAATTCTTCATCTCCATGCACATATTCACACTTGTCCTTAATCGCCGAAAGTGACACCGATCTCTTCATCATGAAAGGTGCACCTGCATTCATGAATGCATACCTAAATGAATACTTCTATACATGCATACATACATAAATACAAACACGAGTGAGCAAAGATAGAGTGAATAACCATGGAAGAATTGAGGAGGGAAAGAGGGTAGAGAATTGAGAGATGCGGGGGCAGGAAGACGGTCATTTTCTTCGTGGGGTTGGAACAAGAAACTGTGAGGAGGAAAAGCCATGTGTTTATCAAATACAAGCAACTATTCACATGCAAATGCTGATGAGCAAAGGAAGATTCAATTTCTCGGAGAAATCAAACAAGCTTGGAACCAATATAAGGAAGAAAGAAAGCAAAGGTAAGAGTGTGATAATGGACTTCTGACTATGTCATGAATTTCATGGTGACAGATTAGAGGAAGATATGGGTTGCAGAGGCTGAAAGACAGCGATTTTTGAAGCTGAGAGAGAGAGAGAGAGAGAGATATGAATATGTGTAATATTACAGAGCGGGGAGCTTTCCTGGACCCAGTTTCTGATCTTTCATATATACGCACACTTGTTTGACACAATTTGCAAATATATATACAAGGTTTAATCACCCTTGATCATCGAAAACTCTGCCTTTAACACTGTTAATCCTCTCTTCTTCTTTTATTCCCATATTTTTCTTTGAAAAAAAATATATAAATGGTGGCCAAATCACGGTGGAAGATTGGATTAAGTGTCAATAGAAGAAAGAATATAGGAATTAATTAATCCTCCATAGTTGCCAACAAAGAAGTCGATGAATCCATTTACTGAAGGCACAAGCCATTTGTATCGAGGAAACCTTGCAACATGACAAACCCAGAATCCAAGGGAAGAAAATATTAGAAAAATAAATGTCTCACTCCCACATCAATTCTATATAAATTAACGTAGTGGACCTTTTCCAATGTTATTTGATCATTATTTTTCTTAATGCTAGTCTGGAATTGGCTGGAGAATTTGGGTTATTTGTGCATCTTATTAAATACTCCACTTTAATACATGGATGTCACTTTCTATTTACAATTATCAATACTATTAACTTCCTTTTTGAATTTGAGCTTTGCAGTAATTATGAGTGACAATAATACAAATATATATATTGAAACCCAGTATTTATGATTTGAAAATATTCTTAATATGAAAATGTGTTAACATGTAATCTAGTAAAAATAATAATATGTGCCGTTAAAAATATATTTAAAAAATAATTGATTATTTCTGATATATATCAAATAGAAATATATCGATATGTATGTAAATATATCAGTGTATTATTTGGGAAATTTTGGTGTAATATTTTTTCGGAACATGTACGATATATTTCAAAATATTTTTAAATAATTAAATGTTGTTATTCTTCAATAGAAGTAGTCATAATGCATTCATACTTGACACTCCAAATTTTAGACATTAGATTATTGTGGTGCTTTGTACCTTAGGAAAAAAAAATTAAACCCATTGAAATATTTTGGAGGTGGGATCTTTAGGAAATGGCTCCTACATGAAGTGATTTAGTCTGGCCTAGTACAAGCTCTTCACATGCCCTTATTTGGAAGAGTTTAAGGGTACACCCAAAAGACTAGGGTGGATCCATGTTATTGCCTGTTGCTCACCTTCTATATTTATAAAAGAAGAAAGCTATGTGAATCTTCTCCACATGCCCTACTGTTTCCATGTGGCCTTTGCTTGGTTCCTTCATTGATTCATCATCATCTTCTTCATCATCACCATTCATTAATTTAATCAAGAATCATAAGGGTTCTCTAATTTGATCTTCTTTAAATGCTAGCTTCTTCTATTCTTCAACCAATGTGGGTGTTCTTTACTTTAATGCTATTGTTTTAGTACTTTAGTTGTGCTACCTACATACTTCTTATCTACTCATACATCCATGCAATAATATGAGACCAACCATCCAAAAGCCCTTCAACAACAATTTTTCAAAAAAAATAATTTTGCAAGTTAAATAACATAATTTTAAGGAATTAAGAAGAAGTATCCAAGGAATAGATCTTTAGATTTTGACAATAGATCATTGTCAAATCTTGTAATAAATTAAAATTATATTAAAAATATGTTTAAACATGTTTCAATAAAATAATTAAACATCAGTATTGTTATAATTATCGTATTTGAGGGGATTGTTTTTCTCATTCAAGGTGAAGCTGGGTGGGGATATCTATGAATCTTGTATGTTTCCTCTGATCTTAGCCCAACAAATACCTTTGATTGGGCAATGGAAGTCCAGAATCATAAGGGCTTGTCCCCAACTTCTGTAATTGGTCCAAAAGTGCTTATGCCAAATGTACATGCATGTATATTCAAAAGAACTTTCAAGTTGGGGGACAAAGGGGACAACTAGCATAAGTTCTCATCTCAAAAAATCAGATTGACTAAAGCACTTGAACCATTCGATCCATATTCGATACCCAAAGTGTGGGATCCCATATTGTAGAATCTTACCAAAAGCACTTTCCAATACAGTTTTATATATATATATAAACATGTAGTTATTCGTGGGAGCCATGAAAGTGCTTAATTGAAAAGCACGCAATAAGCAGACAGACATTCCATCCAAGAAGCCACGAACCCATTTTCCATACTTCTCTTCTTAACCCTAACAAGTAAAAAGGTGATCAAAATTATCCTCCTCCTCCTCCTCCTCCTTCTTCTTCTTGTTGTGGTTGAAATCATATACGGAGGACCCCCATTTTTGAAATGAGAATTGAAATCTTTAAAAACCCATAAACACATAATGCCAAAGCAATGATTAAAGATTACAAATAGTTGTAGCACACCAACACCCACAATCATACCAAATTACCCCCCACCCCCATTTATTAGTAATCATTATTTTACCTTTCACCACAGTTTTCAAATTAATTATGAACAAGCAAATTCAACAATTATACATTTAAAAATATAAAATCTTTTTAACCCAATTACAAACATTATTATCCCTCCTAACTCAATATCAATAACCAAATATAGTGGGGTGGGCACATTAATTAATATTGAAAATGCCTTGCCCTTGCCCTCGCTTCGCCTTTTTAACTTTATGGTTGAGTTGCGTTGAGCTGAGCCATGCTTATTAATTAAATACGGGGTAATTAGAACAGTCAGCAGCCCTGTCTGACATCTGTAAAGATCTATTTATCCACGTGACATCGCGTGGTTATTGGCTAAGTTCTTTTACACGCACGTGCTCTAATTATTATCTCAACCAATCCCCCATGCAACATGTATATATAATTTAGTATCAAAAATTTTATTTTTTTAAACAGTTCATATATTATTTTATTAATTTTAATTAAATAATTAAGATTATATTTTTATATGTTCATTAATTTTGGTTTATTAATTATATTTGTTAAATTTCATCTCGATTATGAATAATATATTAATTTAATAATTAAAAAATCATTTTAAATTTAAAAAAATTATTAATATTATCCGTATATATATATATAATATTATTAGCATTTAATTAATGCTTCCTATAATTTTTTTAATTTTTGAATAAATTAAAAATTTTGAAAAACCCGTTAAAATAAAATCAAGATATTAATGCCATAATTAAAATTATATTATTATTATTATTACTATTTTGTGACAATTACTTGAGATTTATATAACTTGTAGGGACATAATAGTGAATTCACACAAATGTGCTAAATTAAAATGTCTTCTTCTATATGTAGATGTCATTGATCAAATAGTTTGCTTTATAATAATAAGTATATATTTCCTTTTAATTTTTATTTTAAGATACGCAACAATGATTTCCAATTGAGCAAAAGATAGAAAACAAACAACACAAGGTGGAGTATCATTACTTGAAGATTAATCTTATTTGAGTGTTCACAATCCCATAGCTTTCCATTAATTCTTGCTACTACACTTTCTCTAATTAAATACTTCCATTAATTACAATTAATCCCGCTTAAACACTATTAAATTCTTAGTATGTTTTTGTTCGGGTGTTTCAAACTCGTAGTCTTACAATTTTGTATAAGTTCAATAATAAAATTACATAATTTTTTCGTTCATGTTATGAGTTTCAACCCGTGCAATGTTGTTGTGGCTAACGCATTATTATAATTAATTTTTACTCAAACAGAATTAAATTCTTAATACGGTTTAACTTGGGGATGTTAATTGTAGTTGAAAGATTAGAAGAAAAATTAAAGTTAATTAACCGAACAATTTTATAAACTTTATTAATAAGTTTTAATTACAAGATCTTATCTATTTTTGTTTTGAGTGAAGAAAGAGTAATGGGATTAATTATTTAAATAAAGAAATTAATTTGTATGAAATTGGACTTGGTGGGTGGAGGGGAGGAGCCATTCAAGCAATAATTCCCGGATTTAAAAGAACTTTTCTCATCAAACAAACATATCTTTAAAAAGGATAATAACGATTAAGTCATTCATATTTTATATTATTTAAAAATAATAAATAATTTATCGACTTACATCAGACATATTCTTTTTTATTAAAATAATTAAATTATCTATAAAATATTAAAATTTTGACTATATATATTAGAAAAATATTTAAAATATAAATTTTTATATAAAATTATTTATATAAAATAACATGATAATATTATATTATTATTATATATTTTTATATTTTTGCGAGAATAAGTAAAAAATAAATTACATGAGATATACGACAATAGTATAACTCTATTTGCATAAGAGTTTTCATTCTTATTATTAGGGTATAACTTAAAACTAAAATGATAGTGCAATCATTTTACATGAAATTAGGGAGTTATAGGACATAATTCAATATATTATATCTTTATTTAAATAGTCATAAAGAATAAGGACTTAGTTGTTATTATCCCAATGTGAAAAAGGTAAAACCCGCTCCCCTTTCTCTGTTTATCTCAACGCGAGCAGACCCACTCGTGCATCTCCATTACACATAAATTGCCATTGGAGAGGCTCCTTGGGAACTTGAATCTCCGATTTGTCACATTTCAGCCTCGCGTTGATGTTTCGTTTCTCTCTCTGAACAAATGTAGAGGGAGAAACTGAGAGAAAATAAAAAATACAAATAAAAAGATGGCGGTGGGATCAGTGATATTTTTATAAATTTGGTCTTTCTCCTCTTTGTTTGACTTTATGAATTCCAGTCGTCATTTCTCCAGAATTTTCTTTTCTCTTTAAGAAAATCATTTCACGGGTTTCTTCGGGATTTGATGGTAGTTTCTTGATGGGTTCTCATTTGTTGTGAATTAATGTATTTTGCTTGAGTGCTTGATTGTGTTTGTTTATGTCTCTGTTCGTACGTTTAGGAAGACGGGAATGGAAAACGGAGAGATCAGTTTTAGAATTGATCTCTGAATTTCCCATGATACGAAGCTTCCAAGCGATTCTCTTTTCTCTGATTTCTTGAGAAAAAAGAAATATAACTTTTTGCTTTATTTATTGAACCCTGCAAATCCAGCTCATTCTCATCAAGAATGTTTCTTTAGTCTATTCACTTGAATCCCATACAAAAAGTTTCTTCTTTTATTTGATTATCATTTTGTTATTGGTTATTTTCATCTTTAATCGAGTATTTGGTGAAATGGGTTGCGCGAGTTCTAAGCAAAAGCGATGCCGGCACTGCCAGAACCCTTATTCGCCGGCGTCGAGAAGCTATTCGATGCACGTTCACCACCCGCCGCAAAGCAAAGGCGACAGCTACCATGTTGTGGCACTCACATCCACCACTTTGGGGTCTCTGAAACTGGACTTCAAGAATCAGAACAGCTGCCGAGTTGATGACGATCGTCTTGATGATCTTGAAGATAATCAGAAGGTTAGTAATCGATGTAATGATAATGTATTGGAAAGGGAAGATAAGATCAAAGGCAAGGATTTTTCAATGGGGTTAGTTGAGGCAAAAGAATGGTCTAATATGATTGAAGAAAAGATCCCAAAAATTGTGCCTAGAACGCCGGTCAGAACACCGCCGGGAGAGCCTGAAACAATCAATACATGGGAATTGATGGAGGGTCTTGAAGATGTAAGTCCGTTGAGATCACCTAATCACTTTCGAAGTTTTTCTTTTGATGTTGTGAGGAATCAGAATCCGACCGTGCCTTTTGCTCGTCCAAAGTCTAAGTTATCCGAAAATGGCACAGCTTCACCAAACTCTATGTGGCTGCAAATGGCAAATGATGATCAACACGGTGAAACTGATTCAAATTCCAGGTCTTTTATTTCAGAATTTGATCCAGAAGTCATTTCAACATTTAAGAAATCATTTCAGGAGCTATCACCAGCGCATCCATTTCATCTCCGGAAAATGGAGAATGACAAGCAACATACCGCTGCTGCAGCCGGCAATTACGACTTGTCAATAGATTCCTTAAACGCCAAGAAAACAAATGGTGACGTATTAGATCACAAATGTGGGAAAGAAAAAGTTGTTGTGTACTTCACTAGTCTCAGAGGAATTCGGAAAACCTACGAAGATTGTTGTCATGTGAGAGTAATATTAAAAAGCCTAGGTGTTAGAGTTGATGAAAGAGATGTATCAATGCATTCAGGTTTCAAAGACGAGCTGAAAGAGCTGTTGGCAGATGGGTTTACCGGGGGAGGATTGCCAAGAGTGTTTGTGGGGAAAAAGTACATTGGTGGAGCTGAAGATATACGGCGAATGAACGAGGAAGGACAGCTGGAGAAGTTGGTTGAAGGGTGCGAAACGGTGGATGATGTTGTCATAGGTTATGCCGGAGCTTGTGACGCCTGTGGGGACATAAGATTTGTGCCCTGTGAAACATGTTCAGGGAGTTGTAAAATTTACTACGAAAGGGAAGAAGAAGAAGAAGAAGAAGAAAATGGAGAAGAATGGGAAGGACAAGAAAGAGATTATGGATTCCAAAGATGTCCAGATTGCAATGAAAATGGGCTAATAAGATGCCCCATATGCTGCTATTAGTCAACAAGCATACTCATTTTTGTTCATGTGATTTTTCTTTCGAAATTTTTCTTTTTCTTGAGTTGATTGTTGTACAGTACCGAGGAGTTTTTGGTATGTTTGAAGGGAGATTCATATGAAATCTGCCATAGAAAAACACAGAGATGTTAATGTGTTCTAGTCATATTGTTTTGATGGCTGTATACTTTCCCCATGTTTCCAGAATAAAAAAACAAAAAAGAAGCTTGTACACTTTTATTTTCCTTTACTGAAAAGTTTAGAAACTATACATAAAGTTGCATTAATGTCTTTTTCCTTTAATCATTTATAAAAATCATAAATGTTCAAACTTTTTATATATGTGCTATTCTTGTCTAAACAGTATCATATATCAGGTTCATGTTGTAGCTCAAAACACTTTGTCCTAAGCCCTCCTGTTAAGGCATTTCTGAGCATACTTTTCCATAGCACTGTTTATGCACGTGTTCTGGACAAAAGTTTCCTCACAGAAACCGACATTTCTGCAATGTGTAGTAATTTTTAATCTACAGTTGTTATAAGATAAAATCACTAACAATCAAATATAATCGGGTTGGCGATTGATAATTTAGTCTGAGGGAAAACAATTGAAGAACTATGCAAATATCGGTAGTTGATTAAAAAACGAGTACAAGTTATTGTTCATTTTCCTGGAAAGTGGATTAGTTGAACAATTCCGGCGGCTGCAAGACACCGACTAATCTCTCCTCTCGTTAGAATATATAAAAATTCATCGACCAATTCTACATGGATTAGTGAATAATTAAGAAGGAAGCACGTTTGGCGAGAATTATAAACAGGGTCAGCCATGGCTGTTGACTGGTGACTTTAACAAGGGGGGAAATGGAAATGGTCAATCCTGTTTCTTTGGACTGAAGAAGTCGAAAATCAAAAAGTAGTTAATGGTCGGCCTTGATCCCTTTTCTAAGGTTCCACCAGAAGACCATTTCCTGTGAAAGGCGCACTAAATCCAACAGGATGTTAATAAATTTTCAAACCCTTCTAGAGACGGCAATGGCTGATTTGCTATTAGAAACTGTAGCTTGGAACTTTAATGGAGGGAGGGATGCTTACTGCTTGGCAGTAGAATACATGTAGAAAAAAGAACAAAGAGAATTTGATATTCAAGCTTTGACAATTAACAAAAGGAAGTGCCGAGTGCCAGCCACCAAATGACAATTAAATGATTCAAAATCTATGTGCCAACAAAGATGTAGGCATCTTTCTTTTTACCTGCTAATTTCCCATCTCAAAATACTGTCCCAGAATTTAAATACATTCACATTCACCTGGGTCCTTAACCTACATACTACTAGACATTTTGCCTTCTAATCAAGCCATTCTCATTTGGATTGCCTAAGAAAAGGAAAAATCAATTAGTTCATGAAATAGAAGTTCAGGATATACTTAAAATTAAGATATCATTTTTAATCTATAACTGTAGTAAAATAAATTTATAAACGAGCAAGTAAAAATAAAAATTACAACATGATATAAAGGGACATTATTCTCTAGGCTAAAAAGTAATTTTAGCTTCCTAGATTTCAACTTCTAACCCTAGCTTGTAACCCCTTTACCTGCTTATTTCCCATCTCAAACTCATGTCAAGGAAATTCATATTTCAAAAAGGGCCTCAACCTTGAAAATCACAAGATGCCACATGACACTTAGCTATCTAATCAAGTCACTCTCAATTGGGTTGGAGACAGATAAGGATCAATTAGTTTGTAAACGAGATATTAAGTAGTGAACAAAATCCTTGCCATCAATGCTGCGCAAAACAGTCTTCATTATTTTGTGGGCAATTGCAACAACTAATTGTTGCAGAACTTTTGGTGCAAGGCTCCAATCTGAAGTCAACTACCACATATTAAAGGGGGATTTGGATCAACACTTAAATATGGTTGTGTTTGTCCTGTCGTAAGGCAAAATCAAGAGAGAAAAATAAGTGAGCTCATGCTGTTAGATTGTGCTTTGCAATCATGCTTGAGCAGAAAGTCATAATTTTTTAGTACTTGTGCTACTCTATGTGTGATTCGAAATTATGACATGGGTATGCTTTGCTCAATTTTCTGAACAGTGTTATTAATAAACAAGCTGGTGTATGAAGATTAGAAAACGGGGTATACAATTAAAGAGAACGTCTTACATGAAAGCGTTCTCATAAGATTGTCTAATAGAATCGCGTCACTTATTGCTGATATGTAACTTGTTCAGGCACAGAATTTGCAGAATGATGTGTATTGTCAGGTTGTCAAGATCAATCATAAAATATTAGATGGAGCAATGGTGGTTGGACAAAGATTCTGAAGAAAATGGGTTGTATGTGGTTGGCAGAAAGGAAAAGGCTATTAAGAAAATCAGGAATTAGTTGAAATGTAAAATATGTGAATTCGAAGCAGTAAAGGGGTACAGCTGACTCCTTAAATGTGAAAGTAACAACCATGCAGCTTAATAATTATGCGTGCAAACGGATGAAAAGAAGACTGATGTTGAGATACTTGTTGCTATCTGGAAATTCCAAGACACTGTCAATTGTCTTTGCCTTTGAGCTAGTGTGAAAGTTCCAGGCCTAGTTTGAAATTATGGGTCATTTTGCATTCAAATCCTGATGAATTTTTTACTGTGGTCCATGTTGACTAGCAAGTACACGATAAAAGAAAAGAATGGCCTGCCCACAGGGCCATGTTGTACAAAAGACAGCGCTTCTGCGGGAAGACTCGGAATCTTAATTAAAGCATGATATTTCTGCAAAAATGTAGCTAAAAGTAAGTGGAAAAGGGAAAAATTAAAAGGGATGGTCCCTCTGATAGCCTTGATGTCTCAAAATCAGGTCCCCGCCAAGTATGGAGATCATGGACAGTCCATATCAATACAAGGAATCCTAGGCTATTCATCAAGAAGCCAATGAAGTTACACACACTGAAAGAACAATCAATATATCGTGTTGCACATAAACTGCTAAACCAGGATGGTGTACAGTAGAAGACTGTTTATTTGGCTGGTTATTTCCAATCAATCGTTTTGGGAACAAACTACAAAAGGGGTTTACTACAATATCTATTATTTTGTAGCATTAGTACCTAAATCAGCAGCAGCTTTAGCTGCGCGTTCCAAAACTCCAGAAACCCAAAGAGCTCCCTGGGCGAAGTATCTGCTGTTGACAAAGGCAGTACCGGCTGCAACAGCTGTTTTTCCAGTAAACATTGCAGCTGTTACGGCTGCATTTCCGGTAATGGATGCGGCTGATTTGGTGATATCAAAAACATGATACCTCTCATCCACAGTTTTTACGGTTTTCATGCTGGCATTGATCTTATCTGTGAGCCCAATTCTACTGCTAAGCTCGGAAACTTTAGCTGCTGCTGCAGCCGAGAGTCCACAGGACTCGTCAAGAGCTTTGGCCTTGACTAATGCATCTTTGCTCAAAACATATCCTTTGGCTAGCATTGTTTTGACAACTTGCTGAGCAACAGTTACAGCTTCCCCAGGGGTAGAAACAAGCTGCCCCATATGATCGGTCTGCTACAATTAAAAACAAGTTAAATTAGCAGAATCAACAAAGTTAAATAGCACTAAAAATTCGAATCAGCAAGTTATGCATTTAATTTTTGTAAGTCCTGAAACTCTCAAATTATTCATGTTCAAGGATAATCTCATTTATCTCACAGTAGAAAACTTTTTCGCATACTGCAGATCTGAAACAGTCTCCTAATTAAGACATAGACATAAGCAAAATATTCTTAGCTTCCAAAAACTTCCCAAATTGTCTGACATAGTTCCTATACATGAACAATTCTAAGAGTAATTTAACCACCTTCAGTATTATTTTTTTTTAGATAACAGAGCACATGTGATCCAGTTAAATTATTTGGATCAAAACTGGAATTAAAAAATGCACAATATTCCCATGCTGCAGTCTCGGATTGAAGAGATTAATAAGTTGTATCAGCATATTGCAAAATGAACCAATTAATAAACACCCTCATAAAGGTAATTGGGATGCACCGTTGAACCGTCATTTTCCTCAAAAAGCCATGAACTGCTCCTAGGGTTAGATTCATCTACATGCATGCCCCAGCATATAATGCACACCGGTTGATCTACAATTGTAGCTCCCTGAACCATCAAAATTAGGACAGATTGAGCAAGTCAAGTGCTAAACACCAGATTAAAAGAGCAGGCACTGGGACAAACAAGTCACTAGTCTGTGTTAAAGTAAAAGTTAAAACAATTTAAAATACAAGGGCCACTTGCTTCTCACAAAAACCTGGACTAAAGGTCTGGAAAATGCATAATATCAGTAGAAAGACAAGCATGAATGTTATCATTTTTAACTTCTTAAGCACAAGTCATTTGAAGCTTGCCATTAGCAATTGTTGGCAGATTAAGAACAATGATAGAAGTATGACTTTAGATAATTGGAAGACAACAACATGATGAACTTCTTATAACTGTCTCCTTGGTAACAATGCAGTCAGAAACCAAAAATGTAAATACAATTGCGTCCTCATTCAGCTGCCTATATGACAGTTCAACTAAGCTGACACTGGGAATTTTCATAACATCACAATTAAAGTTAGAAGCAAACAAGAAGTAATTTTGGAAAATACAGAACTAAGATATCATAGATTGGCAAAGCAAGACACAGATCTATAAAGATCACAGAAAAATTAGACCAAATTTGTTTTCATTTCCACAACGAGTACTGAACTTCCTTAACAAGAGTATGAAGAGCAACTTACACTGAGCAAAACAGCAGTTTCCAGAGCGTAAGCATCACTAAATGTCACATATGCTGTACCACTGTACTCACCAGACCTGTTGTTTTTACAAAGAAATAAACTTTTGCAAATCATAGTTCATGTTGCAGACCATGTCACTGACTATTTGATTAGCATTGAAGAAATATGCCTTGCAAATATAATGAAGCCTCTATGATCGACAGCCAATAACTCAACAACTGAAGAAACATTCAAAGCTAACTTATCAGCATCTCATTTAATTCGCATTGTTGTCATCAAAATCATGAACTTTATGTGATTTAGTAGAAATGTTTTTGAGGGAAATATGCCAACAAAGAAAGAAAAAAAAATTAATCGTAATTAGGTGTAATTTAGAAGCATAGATAGTATATGAACTCTCGCGAATTTTCCACGAAAGAAATCAACAAAAACTTCATTTTCTTCTCTTCCAAAATTCGTTTTCTGGCAACCAAGTATATGGGGGAAAGGAAGCAATGTCTTGGAAATTAACTGCAAAATAATGTGTTTAATTCACAAGCAGAAGAGTTCAACATTTGAATACACACTAATGAACTTTGAAGTTCTATTCAGAGACATTGATTATGACAGATAACCAAGAGTACAAATGTCATGCATCCAAATTTATACATGATCATGGCCAACACAATCATGGAGATTAATCTGAAATTAAATTATGTTTCATAACCAAAAACTAAGAACAAAGAAAAACTACCTGATAATTTCGACATGCTTAAGTGCACCACAGTAGGAAAAAAATTCTCGAACATCCTTCTCTGTTGCTTTAGGAGACAAGCCTACAACTTCAGCAATGTAACCAGCAGGATACATTGTGTCTGAATTTCACAAAAGGCAGGATTAAGAGTACCTAATCAAAAAGATATACAATAAAATTTCAGCACACTATTTTGAAAAACGTACTTTAATCATTGAGAAATAATCTCGCCAACTTCAACAATTGATAGTAACATATATAGCATTCAGCAGAAAAGGAAAATTTTGCAAGGATTGGCTAACATAAAGAAAACGTCAGGAAGAGATAATAGATTATCATATTGGTGCAAAATTTAATGATCTTAAAATCCATAACTTCTGGTGGTCCTACCTCACATCAAACCCTTATCGGCAAACAATTCAGAGAGCAAATTGCTGGATATTTCTAACACTTGGTGAATAAATTACCAAAATTTCATTGCCCATTTGACGTTTCATTTCATCCATACACTGTTATATGATCACAGGGTTTATTTAACCTGCTCTTGAGGCTTTCTGAAAATGGAAATAACATGTGTAAGGAAGGCCAAAAGAGTGAACTGCTTGCAAACCTTAGGGCACAATCAAAGTCATAGAAAAAAAGCACAAAAGCAGATGACAGATAAAATCTGAAAGTGCTGCAATTCGCATGACCTGATAAAATTATAGGGCTTTTCTGCAATGTCAAAAGCACTCTCAAACACCCATAAGTGCTTTTACGCAAAATTCAACCTGGCGCGATTAAATTCAAAATACCCACGAAGCAAATTTGAATGCTACAGAAAACATGAAATTTGTAAGTAACTCTCTAATCATTTATAAAATGAAGAAATTTATAAAAGGAAAAACATAGACCCAATAACATGAAGCAAGGTTAAAGACTGTAAGAAGTGAAACAATCAGTTTTAGCTTACCTGTTAAGTGCTGTTCTGGATCATACGTCAGAGACGAAGACACGATACTGGTAACCGACCATATCGCTTTATCTTCATACTGTGGTTGAGGTAAAATACCTAACCAGCAAATACCACCCCACGCGCGATTAAAGCGCATTTGAATGAAGGATTTAACATGCGAAATTAATCATTTATGTGATCGTTAAAGCGAGCGTGGGATTATGTTTCCTTGAAAGAGCGTGGATTTGGATTTATTTAGTGTTGAATTTTACTTTAAGAATAATCTTTGCCGATTTGCGGCATAATTTTGGCGGCGAATGCAACTGTAAGAATCTTATGAGCAGTTAATCGTTAAGTCCGAGAACGGTGTCGTTTACTTGTTTCCTTATAAAATGGCGGGGTAATTTTCATACAGAGGCCTATTGTCTGACTAAATTACATTAAGTTAATAAGTTTTAAAAAATATTATAAAAACCGAATTCCCTGCCCATCACCCAAGGCAACTTGTTTGCATGTCCAAAAAATCTCCAAATACACAGGTTAGAAGCACTTTCAGTGTTGCAAGAAGCACTTTCAATGTTGCAAAAAGCACTTTCGAAAATAATCAAGAAATTAAATTTATTATTCTCTCTTATGTATTGACAAATATTAAAACGTCGATAATTTTTTTATTTGTAAAATATTGATATTCTCCTCAAAGGGCACATTTTAAATTTATAAATTAACCATTCTATTCTTGAATCAACTAAATTTAACAACATTGTAACAATTAAAAAATTTATCAATAATTTAATACAAATATTAAAAATAAAAAAAAGAATTAAATTTAACCGTATATTCTCTTACAATGCACGATAATTAATCAAAGTAAATATAAAATTTCCTGAAAATGTAGCTTATGTTGTGCTTCTTAATTATAATTTAGAAGAATGATTAAGGAATACTTTTCTAGGATCATGAGTGTATTAACAAATAAATATTAGGGGAGCCTTAGAATTAAATGGCATGGCATGCATGCATGCATTCCATCCCAAATGGATTCAAACAAAAGTTAAAATTAATTAATTGGCTACAATAATTAAATTAACCATGATTTCCTCTACTAGTTACGTGATTTATGGTCAAAACCATATTTGATTGTTGCTTAATTTACTGCTGAATTAAGTCATATTCTTTGACCTTTATTCAAATGACAAGAAGTTTGAACCAAACATGTGTGTGTGTGTGTGTGTCAAGTTGATGGATGGAAAGTCTCAACCAATTTCCTTTTAAGAAATTAACGGAGAGCATGAGTTTTAGCTATGATTGTGCAAATTTCGATACCTATTGCTTTTTCTACAACTCCATATGGAATAGAGCATGCATGTCGAGATTACCTTACCTACTTCTCCTTTAATATTTTGTCACTAATCACCGAAAGCTTTACTCGCTTAATATCCAATTCTTCTTTCTTAAAGTACTTGAAATAACAACGAAACAAAATACATTACACGATAAAAGATATTCAATTTTTTCGATTCTTTGTATTTTAAATTTTTTATATTATTTATTTTAAATTAAATATTTTATAAAATTTATAGAAGCTAGGTCCATAATAATGATATTAATGACCAATTTTGTTTTATTTACAAGTTTCTAGTAGTTAAAAAGGATGGAATTTTGCCTGCTTTGCATGGCACACACATATTAATTCATATTGATTAAAAATCATACAACAGAAATACCTAATATTCCATCAAATCACCTTACTAATCATGGAATATTCAAGTTTATTTCTGCTTTGACATTATGTCACCTGATTCCAACCTACCGACAAAAATCTAACTAATTGAATAACAGTTCTCTTGTTCATCATGTCAATGAAGTTATAATAAATCATTTAATTAATTACATAACTAAATAAACCCCAAAAACAATGTAATTCTTAAATGACTTTGCTAGTGCAAGTCCTTTTTATTATACAAGCATATATATATATAGATATAGATATATAGTTACAGAAACATATTTTGAAATACATTCTAGTTCTTGAGTTTTTGATCTCTGTATAGTGACCAAAAGTTAGTAAGTAGATTCAAGTAGAGAACTAGAACGATAATCAAAATAATTAAGGCTGCAATTAAAATTAAAATTACATAATTAAACTCCTAATTATCGCGGCTTCTGGACTATCAGCATCGATTGTAGATAAAAGCTGAGACAATCTCTCACTTAGATCATCGACTTCTTTGTGCAAGCTTCTTATGTAATTGCAGGTTTCCTGTAAAACCTTGGATGCTGAAACCTGCTCATAGAATGTTCAGTCAAATCTGAATTTGAAAAACATGTTGGCTTTATATTGATGGTGATACATGTATACATAATGCACATAAAAACATGTTGGTTTGTTAATTAGTTACCATAAAATAAGGCTAAAGCTATGCTAAAACTTCTGACTCAGTAGCTGGAAAAGTTTAGGAACACAACGTGGGTGGTTTTGGTTCTTCCCGAGTCAAGAATAAATTAAACTCCTGTGGAAACATGTTCAGTCTTTCTTACATCGAGTGCATACATATTTATTAACGAGGACATATGTCATGATTTTATTGGATGAGTGTACATCGTTTACTCCTGATTGTCTGGGAGTCAAACTAAAATTTCAAACCTCGTTTTATACAGTCGTGTGGAATATCAACATGCGCCATGCTAGCTAGCTTGATAGCTTGTAAAATGTAGAGCACGGAACTTAAAATAACAGTATGCACAGTAATTAAGCTCACATTTTCTAGAAGAGAAAAAGTTTTTACCCTTTCCGGACGCCTATCACGAATCTCTGGGAGGAGTTGGCGTAACTTGGAAACGAGTTCAATGATCTGATCATCAGTGATCCTGGAAACCCCAGATTGCCTCGACCTTCTGCCAGACATGATGATACCCTTCTTACTGTTTTTTTTCCTGAAGTTCTGAATGTCTTTATCAGAAGTCTGAGCTTAAAGATATGTTCAGTAGAGAACAAATAGCACAAGAAGAAGAAGAAGAAGAGGAAAAGGGAAGGAGGAGGAGGTAGAGGTAGCTTTGGGTGGGGTTGTTAGATATAAGGTATGAAGGAAAATGAGAAAGTGATAAGAGAGTTATAAAGTGGAAGGACCACAATCAGTGGAAAGTGAATAGAGAAGAAGACAACTATGTTGGATGTGAAGAAGACAAGTGCATGGAGCAAGCAGTAGGCATTGGTTGGGTTTTTAAGTGAGAGAAATGGAAAGAGGAGGAGCATTACAATTTCTCTTTCTCTTTCTCTTTTTCTCTCTCTCTCTCTCTTATGTGTTCCCAAGCTGGGGTTTGATCTCAAGTGGGCTTAACAATATGTGTTCGTTAATGAGTTAACGAAGTGGGCCTTCTGGTGCATGTCTTAATACGCAACTCCATGTGATCATAGGGCATCAATCCTCTCCTCTTAACAACTACATAACTCAACTTCATCCATCAAATCACATTTCGCCACCTTGCCTACATAATAAACTGTAAATTCTCATGTAGCAACATCTATAAAATATGAATTTGATATAAATTCTGTATTCTGTAAATTGCAAAGATGAGTGAGAGATGGTATTTAATTAGTTCATAATTTAACTCCATTAACAAGATGTTATAGAATCGGATATTTATACTGTAAAACATAAAATGCACAATGTCATACTCTTTAACATTGCATATTTGACATTCCACAATACAAAAATTTTGTATCTACAATAATTCACACATGTAACATGAACAAACTATATATGCATATATAGATAGCATGAGATGACTCAAAGAAAGTAGGCATAAACTCTATTTTGGGTATAATAATGTGATATGTGCACGCCATTGGAGACTTTTCTATTGCATCCCATAGACATTGGAAATTATAATTTTCTTCAAAAGCTCAAAGGTCTTCAATGGAATGCTGTGATTGGTCAAAAGGATCGACCTAATGTGAATAGAAGTAGTTCCCAAATCATGTATTATAAATCCAATTATATGGATAGAGAATTTTATTCATCAAGCAAAATCTAGAGTCTATCTCTCTCAAATAATTGTTTTTCTTCCTTGTTTTGGGACATAACTACGTGAGTGTAGCCAATTTCGATCATGTCACATGACCATTTCCTCACATACACGACATGACACGCGTCATGTCGAAGCCTAGTACATATTATTACATTATATTTTATAACGAAGTTTCCAAAATAAGGGCATGGAGGTTGAAATTTCATAGCTTTTGTCAAGCATTGTCACGTGTTACGAGAAACTTTGAAGACTTTCTATTTGTGATCGAGGACCCTTCATTAATTTCTCTTGTTTATTTCGATAGTTATTTAATATTATTACAATGTCTGCATCCATCTCTGAGTTTTAGCCAACAACCAACAGCTTCTTAAATCAGGATTATGTGTTCTTGTTTCTGCATATCTTTGATGTCTCCAGATCTGTTATTTGATTTGATTCTGGGGTCAGCTTGTAGTTCTGATTTCTCATAATATATGTAGAAACCCTAAACATTTCAACAAATCTCCTTCATCAAACATGTCGATCTTTTCACATGACCAAAAAATATAAGACGACCCACCATTTTCTCCTTGATTGATTAGTGTGTCCTCACATGTTAAATCGGACGTTTTCTACCACATTTGATCGTCAGGACATGCTATGAAAGAAAATGTCCTCGCCGAAATCATCATCATCAACGTCCTGTTTATGATTTGATACCTTCTGATTTTGATTAACTAATATTAGTTTTACATGGATAATATGTTTGAACTTTGGGTATGATTTTCAGCCTCCGACAAGCTTAATGTTGCTGGATTTGGTTTGTTAATACAATGTTAAGCATGCGTTAGAGTCTCCGACATACACCAAACTTTCATCACTAGTAATTAATTTGATTTTAGCTCAGTTAGTTAATGTCTTTTTTAGAACTTAATTTTTAATTAAATGGGTGCATCTTATTATTGTTGGTAATTGCATGCACACCATTTTCCTTGCCGACCTTGTCTTTTTTTTTCTCACTTTCTTGGCTTTTGGTAGGCTTGACTAACACCCCTATCAATACACATTTACGCATGAGAAGAAGAAAAGAGAGAGAGAGAGAATGCAATCCATGGATGACAAATATTTGTTCTTTTTTAATTGCTAACATTTATCAGTCAATAATCTTATAAAATTTTTCTTTTGAGTTTACCGATTGTCAAATTTGAGAATTTATTCTTAAAACGAGATAAGAAAAATTCACATCTTATTAAATTTATTTAAATTAAACTATTAATAGTCAAATCTCGAAAAAAAAATATATCTACTTTATGACGATAAAAGTCTACTTTCATGATTATAAGAGAAGACTTAAATCTCTAATGTTACAAATGAGATAGAAAGTGACAATTATTTTTAAATAAAATAATTATTTTTTTATAAAATATAATAAATTAAAAATTTTATTTATCGTATTGGCAGATATCATATATAAATACGATGCTTATATATTAGAATTAAACTTGTTAGTTTATAAATTATTTTAATTTGGTACATCAATTTTACAAACGAGTGTTCACTTTTTAAAACTAGTTGATTATTAAGATCCGATCTCCATTTTTACCATCATTACTTGTGCAATATTTTTCAATTATACTAACTAATAACCACCTTCATATTCATGTTATAAATAAAATACTCAATGATAAAATATGAAAATTCTTTAGTTTTTGTTTAATATTAGTCTTGGTCATTTATTCAATTACGAAAGAATTTATAAATTATATAAAATATGCATGCATACATATTTTCGGTTTTTCTGTTTTGACATTTTAGTATTTATAACGAGCATTAATGAAATTTTTCTTAATCTCTTTTACATATTTTTGTTCATTGATTTATATTATGTATACATGCATGTATGGATGCATACATGAATGGATGAAAAGATCCATCATAGAAACAAACTAAGAAACAATTAAACATGATTAGAAGATAAAATTAAAGAAAAGCATGTGATAATAAGATTAGATTTGGTCAAAAATCAATGTTAATCAATGGACCGACATATATCATATTATATAATTAAGCACATGTGCATTAAAGTCCAAAAACAGTCAACTTTGTAAAGCTTTACTTCGTTGAAGTGGGGATTCTTATCATACAATTTTTCCTCTCAATTATCACAATTTTCCTTCTATTGCAATTGATTATTTGAGAAAATTTACAAGTGAAAATGGAAATGGAAGCAATAATGCTTGTACAATATTTGTGAAAGCCATGTGTGGACATGGATGATTCTTTCTTCATTGAGAGAAAAACTTTGTACCATTTTTCCAATTTTTCTTTCATACATTCCATCTTTTATTCAAGAATTTTGGTGTGAATTTGCAAGTAGAAGCAATCATGCATGTTTAATATCAGTGAAAGTCATGAAGATGGAGGAGACTTTCTTCACTTAGTTTCATAAATATCTCTTTTTACTCTGGAATTTTCAGTGTGAAATTGAAATTTTTTTAATAAAATAAAGATCTGAAATTTATCTTAAAATATTTAAAATAAATAACTAAAATTTAACGTAAAATAAAATAAAATAGTAAACCCGTCATTTATACTAATCAAAAAAAAATTAATATACCCATTTTATAAAATTATCTCAGAAACACGATACGTTCAATCTATCTAAAACTTTCCATAATCCTCAAAAAACGAAATTTTTCTACCACTAACTAACAAGGTAATGGACAATTTATTCCCATGATTTTTCTCAGGGAATTGGGATTGTTTGAGTAAGGCAAGATCCCCCTTTAGTGCATAATGCCAGGGCCAGGCCTAAAATATACAGAAGAGTGATTCTCTTAACCCAAAAAAAATGCAAGGTATACCCACTAGAATTTGATCAATAGAGAAGTTTAGAAAGGCTTTCGGTTCATTTCTAACCGTTGTCTGGGCCAGATTTATATTATGAAATTTGTGATCTCAAGATTTCACAACTGGTTCTGCTGTTGCCAGGGGTCCAATCAGCAATCCAAGCTTTTGCAGTTCTCATATCCAACCTTTAAGGGAACATTAAGGCCTTCGGCCTGGTACTGTAATTCTTTCCATTATTCTTGGAGGATGGTGCAAGGGCTGGAATATATCTGAAATTGAGGCAATCTGCTTTGGATACACAACACTTCACCTAGTTATTCCTAGTTCTAAAATGAATCTATAGAAAGGTTAAAATCTATATAATCTAACCTAAATTTACTTGTTAATAATTGTAATCTCTTCAATTTTACTACTTTGACATGTTGATTGGTCGTGTTTATATTTCTAATTTTGATAATTTTTAATTAATTTTTAGATAAAGCAAGAATTTATCAAATTCTTTTGTTATTTTTTAAAAAAAAACAAGTTGAAATATATAATAAGAATAGTGAGATTTCACTCCTACCTTTTGTATAAATATATAATAATTATTATTTAGAAGTGGAGGAGAAATATCATGCTCTTATGATAATTACAAATGGATTCTCAGAATCTTGACAGGACAAAACGCCATGGACAAACAAATCAAATGCTAATGAGAAGTCACAAATGGGAATCGGGCTGGCTTGGTCCATCCATCAATCTCATGGCAATGAGACAACTCACAAGAGAATTCAATCCACAAAGGTTTGGCCTCAAAAGTCTTTAAAGCTTTTTGATTGACGTAACGTGGGTGATGCTGCTGGTTCGATCATATTTATAACTTGAAATGAATGAATGCGTCAGCTTTCAATGGTTGATGCTTACAATAATTGAAGAAGTTTCTTGGCTGGCATGTTATCATAATCTCATTAAACATTATCTTGTATAGTGTTGAAGGAGATACCCTACAATGAACAAAAGAAAATCTCAATTATTGAAGGAGCTGCAATTCATACACAGTCGTAGATTCAAGAGCTTATGCAATTAAATCTGACCGCCCCACTAACACCTACTTGCAACCCATGAATTTTCCATTTTTTGTCCTTTGTAAAAAATTTTCTTTCATGCCAATCTAATCGGCGGAGGAAACACAAAATGGTACGGCCTGCTGGAAAATGGGTTTGATAGCTAAGCAAATTCAGACCCTCCTTCCTCCCTCTGATAACTTAACAATTTTAGGCTTAACGGTCAACAATTGTAGCCTCTGCTGCTGCTCCTGTACTGTCATTATAAGAGAAACAAAACAAAACAAAACAAAAATAATTTACAGATCAGATAACCCATCATCGAAGAATCTAGCAGCAACCACACCACACTAAATTCCTGCTTTGTTTCTGCCATTTCTCTCTCTTCATTTTCAACATGTGATATGTCCCCTCCCCCTCCCTTCCTCTTCTCTATTTCCATTGTGAACACCGAGTTTTGATGTAGAAAAGAACATCCAATTGGTAATATGAAACGTTGAAAGAATAAAGGTTGATCGACTGTATGCTAAAAGAGATAATATTTACTTGATTGTTGAACTTGGATGCTACAGTTAGCCAGGATTTTTTACCATACAGCTTGATAAAATTGGCAGGCAGAGGCAATAATCCTATAATATCAGCCCCTAACATGCACGCGTATACAAAGCAATGGAGCCACAAAAGGACTCATGTGATGCATCATTTAAGTCAACATCTCTGAAATCTGTCCCACTTTTTCTTGCGGAGCCATGTTCTTTCATTACCCAGATGACACTGCCATTCCTCTGTTTCTTCTGTCCTCTGCCATGCCAGCGTTAGCCTTTACTATCTTTTTCCTTCCTCAAGTTTCAATGGCCGTATGATCAATGAATGTAAAAGTTGCGAGGGACCTACTCTTCTTGAAGCCTCCTTGATCCCTTTATGAGACATCAAGTACATATAATAATAACTAATGTGATTGAGAAAACAAAACCCATATGCAGAAATTCAAGTAAAAGTAAAAAGAAGAGGGGGGTTGGGTTGTTGTGCATGAGCATTTGCTTTTGCACTCAAAAGAATGCACAAAGTTGGGGCCTTCTAATGTGGACTTGCAGATGATCATGATGATCCCCATTTGGGCAGCGCATGCTTAAGCTTTTCATTTTGTTGATTTTTCCCCCAATTTTCATATATTTCTTTTCAATAATTCATATCATCTGCTACAAATGATAATGTCCCCCTGTTGCTGAAAACAGATTAACTTAGCTTTTTGTGGTTGTTTAATTATTGATTTAGAATTTACTATTTAGAATCACGTGGGTCTTAAAATGGACGTGCCCTTGTCTGAAACACATGCTATGGGAAAAGCTAGAACAAGAAAAAGTCTCGTGAGGGCTGGAAAAGTTGCATCAAGATTTTTCTTTTTCTTTTTTTTAGTATTCTGAAAATTCCTACCTCAAAAAAATGAGATGGAAAACCAACAATCAGCTAATCATCCAGATAGATCAACGAGATTATGCACCATAGATATTAATAATATAGCACATGCTACCACTCCATTGGAAATGGGGCAGAAGCTTTTGGGATATATAGGCTTCACATTTCCATATCTACAAGTATCAGCATCTTCGTCATTCGAAAAGAAAATTGGAAACATGAGGTTAATGGGACCCAAACATAATTACGACAAACATGAGGCCATGTTGCTTCAATCGGAAGTACTCTCACATGTGATGATGTTGTAGTTGCAGAAGTCTAGCATACACCCCGTCAGCTCGGCTAACCAATTCGGAATGACTGCCTTGTTCTACAATCCGGCCATCTTGTACTACCCCAATGCAGTCCACGGTTCTTATTGTTGATAAACGGTGAGCCACGAGTACAGTGGTTCGTCCCCTCATTAGCCTTTCGAGTGCTTCTTGTAGTACACACTCGGATTCAGCATCAAGGGCACTTGTGGCCTCATCAAGCAGAAGTATTGCCGGGTCCTTGAGAACAGCCCTTGCAATTGCAATCCTTTGTTTCTGTCCACCCGAGAGCTGAACTCCTCTTTCACCGACTGGTGTTTTGTACCCATCGGGCAATGCACTAACGAATCCATTAACGTTAGCCGCACAGGCTGCCTCAATTACTTCTGCTTCAGTTGCCCCTTCTTTCCCATATGCAATGTTCTCAAAAATGCTTGCGGCAAACAGGGCTGGCTCTTGTTGCACCAATCCAATTTTAAGCCTAAGGGACTTCAGGTTCAGATGACGAATATCCTTGCTATCAATCATAACTCTCCCAGCCATAGGATCATAAAATCGATCAATCAATGCTATTACAGAACTCTTGCCAGACCCACTAGCCCCTACAAGAGCTTGGCTCTGGCCAGCTCGGATTCTAAGGTTAAAGTCTTTAAAAACGACAACATCAGGTCGTGATGGGTATGCAAAATCAACTTGCCTAAGTTCAATTTCCCCGCGAATGGTTTCTACTGGCTCAGCGTCAGGATCATCTGGGTCAATCCTAGTAGAGCGGTCCAAAATAGAAAACACCGAACCAACAGATTCGCCCCCCCTCATAATCTCTGGGGCAAGACTAACAGTCTCTGCAACTGAATTTGCTGTCACAACCAGGACCACAAAAACCTTGATAACCTTTGAAAATGTCGATACACCTTTTTCAACAAGGTGGACACCATACCATAGAATGAGTGCTTCAGAGGCATGTAAAGCAAGCTGAGAGATGCCATAGAGAATGCCAGCAGTTTGGCTGCGGCGAAGGGTTTGGCTTTGTGGCACACGAAGCTCATGGCAAAACAGGGTGAGAATCTTGTTTTGTGCATTAAATGCTGCAACCGTTCGGATATTGCTCACTCCCTCACCAGCTATCATGCTTGTTTTCGCATGGGCCTTGGCCGTATCTCCAGCAAACCCTTTCATAAAGAGTTGCTGCATAATGCCGAAAATTACATAATTAAGTTAGAAAACAATGTCTCTTGTCGTCCAGCAAATCAAAACCAAAATGCAACAATGACTTTTATGAAAATAAATTAGAGGAAATGAAGATGCGAGTCTCTCAACATCCGTCCAAAAAATTACCTAAAAATGATCGTGTTAAATCTTAGTTCTTGGTTTGTTCTTCTTTTTGTTCAAACACGGCCAATGTCAAATAGCTACCTGAACAGTTAATCCTGGTTAAAGATTCAACGAGATGAACAGTTTTCACACCCTCAATGTTAAAGGACCATTGCAATATGAATACTGCCCAACCAGAGTCAACTCAAATGCATTATTGAAAGAATAGTTTTTCTGCTACGGGGACAGGCAGATGACTAAGACATTTATATTTTTTCAGTCAAGTCCTTTAAGATATCAGCCCCTTTTTTACTGTATATCAAGCATGCGTAAATGTAGAAATAATGGCGGACTCGGGTTTTCTTCAGTTTGAAAAGGAACCCAGCTTCTAAGAAGTAATGCCAAAAATGGTGCGCACCCTGCGGAAGTTAGCACGTTTCACTCTTGTCATACATAGCCCATGCTACCATCTCAGACTGTCACCCCTGACACCCTTTGTAAAAAAATAAAAACTTTGGAAATAAAAATCCATTTTCTCTGTAAATATCGCGAATAATTGATCACGGGTCTAGAATCTCTTGAAACTCTCACAGAGATTGGCGGTATCTGGCTGGGAAAGACGGTAAACAAAGCAATGCAGGCTCATGCACCATGGAAAAAACAGTAGCCCTCTCTAAAAACGTGACACAGAACTCAAACACATACACACTTTATATATAATGGCAGTGTCGGTGCCTGGTGAAAATCCAAGTTGAAAAGAGAAGCTACCAGTGAAACTAGACAAGTTGAATTATTGACTAAACTAATAAAAGGAAACCAACAAGGCAAAATGGGTCTTACCCTCGAGGATTACGGTATTTGTGTACTGTAATTTATGAGCTTATATTATATATAATGCAGATGACTAGGCGGAACCACGTGCAATTGATCACTGTATTGCCTTGTATTTGTCGGTTCATAGGAAGAGGCAGTGAAGTCATTAGATTCCAAGGATCAAATGCAGACAGAAAAATCTGACATACATTAAAAAATTGAATTGCTCATTTGCCTTGGTTCAACCCATCTAGGAAATGGTGACGCTAAAGTTGTCTGGGAGTCTGAAGTACTGGACTTGTACCAACCAAGACTTAAAGTGACTGATTATTTAACTTATTACTAAATATAATGTGAATATCATATTTATATTTTCCGATTCATTCATTTTTCAGATGAAAAGGTAATGACTACCTCAGAGAGAAAAATTGGAGGAGTTGAGAGTGAGCTTACCTGGGCAAAGTTGGCGAGGACAAGAAGAGGGTACGTGCCTAGGATGAGAAGTGAGACTCTCCATTCTACTATGAAAGCAACTATGAAGGAAGTGAGTAGAGAAGTCATGTTTTGCAGTATCACAGAAATTCTATCGGCAATTGCTGCTTTCACATCGGCAGCATCGGTTGCCAATCGAGCAGCAACTAAGCTTGAGTTGTGCTCATCTTCATCGAACCATCCGATTTCATTTCTTAGAATTGCTGCAGAAAACAAAACACCATAAAAATCATGAACATGCATGTTGGAAGATAATGAAATTGAATCGATATTTTAATAGGAGACAGAAATAAGAGCTTAATAGTTTTATACCTGCAAGCATCATCCTTCTCACTCTTGTAGTGAGATTCTCTCCCATAATACTAAAGAAATAATGTTGTATCAAATAGGCAACAACGGCATAAAGACCAGCACCAATGAAAATAAAGACAAATTCTTTACTTTTCCTTTCCATGGATGCTGAATTTCTGTAGTAGAAAACCTCAATCATGCAGGCCAACATAATAGCAAATGTTGGACCGATGAAACCAGACAACACAGACCCTACAGCACCCATTATTGAATATGGCCACTCGGGAGCATTTAGCTTGAGGAGCCGGAAGAAGTAGCCATCAGGGGCTGGATTTTTGCGGTCAGTTTCAGCATTTGAAACCATCTCTATCCGGCCATCAGCACCAGTGCTGTAAGAGTAGCTCAAGTTCCTCAAGCTGCCAGACCGAAGGCTTAGGGACTTTGTTGACAATGAATGACTTAAACGTGATGAACGTGTTCGGCGAGTTGATGGGTTTGAAAAGTCTCTATTCCTCACCATTTCTTGGAATCTGATTAATGAAGCATAGGCCCCGGCCTTAGCAATCAGTTCCTCATGTGTTCCCGTCTCAACAACCTGCCCCTGCTGTATAACTGCAATTGTATCAACATTTCTAATGGTGGAGAGACGATGGGCAACAACTACAGTTGTTCTCCCGACCATGAGACGATCTAGAGCTTCTTGAACGATGCTTTCTGAGCCTGCATCAAGAGCACTTGTCGCTTCATCAAGGAGGAGGATCTTCGGGTTTTTCAACATAGCTCTTGAAATTGCAATTCTCTGTTTCTGGCCACCAGAGAGCTGCACTCCACGCTCTCCCACCTGAGAAAGAAAAGTTCAGCAAAGATTTCATTATGTATCGTGACAAAATTTTCGTTTTCCTAATAATTATTATAAGAATATACAAAAACTAGATTGAAGCCTTGCCATGCTACTGAAAACCAAATATGAATAATTTCGCTTGTATATAACACCTGTGTGTCATATCCATTAGGAAGCAAGGTAATAAAGCTATGAGCATTTGCTGCAGAAGCAGCGGCTTCCACTTCAGCCATTGTAGCATCAGGCTTCCCATATAGTATGTTCTCAAGTATGGTTGTCGCGAACAGTGCAGGTTCTTGGTTCACCAGCCCTATTTGATCACGCAACCATCTCAATTGCAAAGTTTTAATGTCCACATTGTCCAGCAAAACTTGTCCTGATCACCAATAAGAAAAATATCATTACGACCATCATTAAAAGCCACAAAAATTCAATCTTTTAACAATACCAGAGTTCCTTCCTTACCCTCGTTAGGATCATAGAATCTTTCAATGAGAGAGACAACAGTGCTTTTCCCTGATCCACTACCACCTACAACTGCAACAGTCTTTCCAGCCGGAAAGAAAATTGAAAAATTCTGGAAGATGGTCACATCAGGCCTTGACGGATAACTAAAAGTTACACTCTTGAATTCTATACTGCCATTGACCTCAGCCAAACATTTTCCATCTGTCTGATCTTGAACTATGGTAGGCTTTTGATTGATGATCTCCATCAACTTATAACCAGCTGCTTTGCCTTTGCTGAAGGCTCCGAGATTTGAAAAGGACTGACCCAAACTCCTGGAACAACCAATTATTACATTATAATTAAGAGTGAGCTTAAACATCTCCACTGACAAAAATGAGAAGCTCTAATTTAAGATCTTACAAGCCACCAACAATGGCAGAGAAAATTGCTGTGAATGCCTTTCCTCCATCAGTTACGCCATTCCTGATAAAAACACCAGCATACCAGAAAACAAGGGCCCATGACATGCAAGCGATTCCAAAGGTACAACCCAGCCCAAGACCTTTGGCCATGCCAGCCTTGTATCCGAGTTTTAATGTGTTCTGTATCGCATCTGAGTAGGAATTAAGGGCCTTGCTCTCACCCACATAAGAGTAAACCGTCCGGACTTGTGCAATGGCCTGTGCAAACGCTTAATAGTTAGATAGATAAAACCTTTGCCACAGTAATTAACTGAAATTTGTGCAGTTCATTCATTTTTAGGTTTTGGTGATGTGAAAATCAAAAAAGCTGGTAAAAAGCAAAGTACTACTCTGGATGCTGCACATGCAAGGGCATCATTTCATTCACACAAGGGCATCAAAGAATTGCTTAAAGTTGCAAGTGCTTAATAGTTTAAGTAAAAAACTAGTATACAAGAATAATGGAACAAACAATTATCAAATAAAAATGCAATAGTCCCGCTCGATTAACATGCTCTGTTAGGCTAACAACACTCACCTGCTCAGCAATTATCCCGGCATTTGCATATGATTCCCGGCTCTTGGACGTGAGGCCTGTAAGAGTATATGCATATAAGCCTCCGGCAAAAGCAATCCCAGGAATCACTGCTATACTAAGCAATGCCAACCTCCATGCAGACACAAAACCAACCACTAGCCCAGCCAGAAATGTAGACAAATAATGAATAAAATTTCCCACCTGAAATTCCCAATAAACCAAAAAAGAAAACACAGTTAGAATCATTCGTGTAGTTAAAAGGATCAATGAAGAACTTCAAAATCAGAAAAGTCTCAACACAGAGAGGGAAGGCGTAGGTTAACTCGAGTTTTGCTAACGTACGCCTCCAACAATGAGGAAGAACCTCTATGGTGGCCCTTTGGGACCCGCATCAATACGCCACCAACAACCCCCGGATGAGCATTTTTGCAATTTATAGCTATCCATTACTAGATTTGGCCCTGTAACTAACATACCGGACGGTACAAACAGGAGAAAAAGAGAGAGGAACAGAAAAATATTAAAAGAAAAATTAGACCTTCTCGCTAATGGCATCTTGGACAAGAAGAGTATCTGTTGAAACACTGAAGACAATATCACCAGTTCTTGCATCAGTGTCGAAGAATCCAACATCTTGTTTCAAAACTGCTTCCAAATACTTTTTCCTCAGTGTGCTTGATTGCCTCTCTCCAGTGTACATCCAGCATGCAATCTCTGGTAAAAATTGATGAAAGTTTTCAGAGTTAGAAATTGGTCCAACAGTGAAAATAATTTGTGTTTAGTATTTCAGTTAACGTTAAAGGGCAACGAAAAAACGACAAAAGACAGTTTATGAACCACGTGACCGGTCCATTATGAAGTGTATACACACACGAGCCACGGGACAACAACTATGATCAGATTTCAGTCAATACTCTCGAAAAATGAAAACGAAATGAAATGAAAAGAACATACCAGCGTACGAAGATAAGCAGACGATGAGGCCAAGATATACAAAGTAAAGTGCATACTGCATTTAACAGAGAAGGGAATGAATCAGATCTTAGATCTGATATAGCTATAGAAAGTATGGAAAAAGATAGATTTTGTAAGTGGGTTTCCAAAAAAAAATATATACCTTGCAAACTTCATGAGTCATTTTTTGAATATCAGTTTGGTTTTTGCCAAAACCATTAACCATTTCACCAAAGAGAAGAAAGAAAACAGGCATTGAAGAGCCATGGATAATAGCTCCTATGCTGCCAAAGATCATGAGAAACCAATCATACTTGTCTGCGAATGAGAAGAGTTGAAAAAATGGCAAGGTTTGCTCTTTCTTCTTCTCTGCCTCTGGTGGTAACGTCTTTCCTGCTTCTGGTGTCTCCGCCATTAGTATATATATATATATATATATTGAACAAACAAAACGAACTTCTTTATAGGAAGACAAACAGATTTGACTACAGAATCGAAAGAGACTCCATTGAAGAAGAGATCTAAATTAATTCAACCAATGAAAAATCAAAGATAAAATGACCCTTTTTTCTCTTCTCTTGATTCTTAACAGCTAACAACACAAATTACCCAGCTGGTTCAAGTGCTCGACCAACAAACAACAGCAAAAGGTAAAGAGAAAAAGGGAGTGTACTGTATAATATGATGATACTAACGACAAAGCAAGCAAGCGTATATATAGAAGAAAATGTATAGAAAGAGAGAGAAAAAGTATTGGACCAGTGGTCAAAAGAAGAGGAAAAAGAAATGAAATTTTGAAGACAACACAATTCACACCACAACGACGATGGTGTGAGGGGAGATTGTTTTATAGCTTTGTGCTTACTTCATAGTTTAACCGTCTGTGAATTGAAAAAGAATCATGTAAATTTTTTTTTCACTACAGTGTAACCTGGAATCTGGTTTACTGTGAATGCAGTTTTCAGCTTCTGTTGTCTTGACTTTTGTGTCCTGAAAATTATTTTCTTTCTAATATTAATATTCTGCATGTTGATGTTTCAATTTCAATGGATTAGTACTCAAAAGCAAGAAAATTTGGGAAATAAGTCTCTCAAAATTTTCCTGGAAAATCTCTCATTCTGTCTTCTTCAAAATCATAATAGTAAATATATAACACTTTCTAAATAAAACTAAAGACTAATAATGTTCTCTGATGATTGTCAACAACCAGTTTTACTAGATATATAATATGAAAGTATATTTATGAAAGAATCATTCATTCAGTTCAAAAGTAAACATATTGGGAGTATCTTAATTTCTTACTTTCATGTATATGGAGTATTGGACCATTATTTTGTTAGAAATTTGCAGAATCACCATCTCAGCACTGACATTGCATGTGTTCTTGCAGCCTATTTATTTCTATTTATTGTAGCTTAATTTGTTCTTATTAGCACCAACTTATTATCTTTTTTGGGTCAAAACATTTTGGTTATTGAGGGCAACCCTTCAATGAGCATTTATTTGTTCTTATAAACATTCACCATTGAAGATGTAAATTTTATTGGTTACACTATTCCATTCATAGATTCATCACAATTTTAATTGTCTAAAAACATAATTCAATTATAAAATCTATTATTTACTTCGGATAATATCGCATCATCTGTTATATAAATTGGGATATTAATCTTACATTGTAACTTTAGATCATAAGTGTGAAATTTTCCTTCTTCCCAGTATATTAAATCTCCTAAACCTACTCATTTTCCTCAAGAAGATTAGCAGACACCAATCTATTAAAATTTAAAACAAGACTCTTTGTCTTCCTAATGCAAATGGATAGATTGAATTAGGTTGAGAGATTGTGCATGTATGAATGAGCAGCTTGTGAAAATGATTTTGATGATGTAAAAACAGGGTAAGAAAAGATTGCTTTCTGAAATAATCAAAGGGTCTCAATTGCAAGTTCACAAGGTCCTAATTCTGTGAACATGCCACCAAAACTTGCCCTTAAATTGATAATTCTTTTGGGATTTTGA
This sequence comes from Xylocarpus granatum, assembly GCA_019650275.1. Lineage (NCBI taxonomy): Eukaryota > Viridiplantae > Streptophyta > Magnoliopsida > Sapindales > Meliaceae > Xylocarpus > Xylocarpus granatum. Next base: position 108,994 of record BNST01000541.1, on the reverse strand, counting down.
CCATTTGCTCTTGTATTGATCCAATGTTCAATTATGAATTACATCATTTCTCCGTATGCACCTGCAAGATATTTATCTCTACACATGACTCTCTGTGTATTCAATTCATTCAGAAATGGTATTATAATAAATATTAAATAAATAAATAAATAATAAAACCATCTTTCATTTTACAAACATGAGACTTAATCTTCTTTTTTTTTCTTTATTATAACATTGAACAAAATTTTATTAAAAATTAAAAATTAAAATAATTATATTTTTTAATTGTAAAAATGAATAATTAACGATGCATATACAATTTTTATTTTTATTTATTAATATTTATCAATCGTACACTTATTATTTATATCGACTAATAATTTTATTTTTCAATCTCAATATTTTAATTTTAATCAATTTTAAAATATTTTAAAAAATAAATTATTTAAAAAAATATTTTAATCACAATACAAAAAATAAACAGAATAATTTTAACACTAAAAGAAACTTTCTACGTACAAGAACCCTTTACTTTTATTGCTTGTTGTGAAACAAAATACAACTACTTGTCTAGTATTTGTGAAATAAAATTTATTGCCAACTACATTACAAGTAGTAGTAGGTGAGGTGCCAAAATCAATTGATAATTTTCTCTTCAATGAAAGGCATACTTTTCATGAGTATCACCACTTAACACATGAGCCTTCCATGAACATGACCATAAAATCATGCTTCATGTCACATCTATGGTGCAATCATATGATATGATTGCTTCATTCATTCATTCATTCAATCAATCAAATTGTCTAAAACATAAAACTTAACATAATTTACTTTCTTTTTTTTTGGTATTTACTTAAAGAAAGAATTGAAAATTTGAAATTGGGCCATGACCCAAGCCCTACCAATTGATATGCCCACAATCATCATGCAATACATCATAATTATAATGAGGAAAAATAGAAGGAATTTGTATAAATTTTATCTTGAATTTTTATGCTATCAACTCATAATTATAAATCTTTTTTTTATTATTATTTTTATATTATTATATTTTTTTTGCTAAATTTAAAAAAATTTTAATAAAAAATTTAATCAATCAATAAAAAAATTATACGATCATTCTAATATTAAAAAAATCATAAATTTTGTGAATTTATTTTTAATATTTCATCATGCATATCATCTTTTGTGTGTTTTGGTGGTGTTGTAGCCTCTTTTGGAACATTGGATGCCTTTTGGTGATGCATTTTGGTCCTATTACCAAACTTTAATCATTACTAACCCTATGCTCAACCTAAGCATGTGACATGCTTATTAATCAAATTAACTCTTAATTGGGGGGTATTAAATATGGGATTAATATAATCAAATAAAGTTTGATTATGTTGTGTGGTGTAATCCCACCTAATCACCATAATCATTTACTTGACATGGAAAAAGCTAAGCTACTGCTGCTGCTTCTGCACATTCTCAGCTGTAAAATTACATGCAATCATTGTTGTATTGTATGCTTTTATAAGATCAGTAGTGTATCTAGCTAGTATCATCCATTTAAATCAACCTCTGCTTTCATGAATTTTAAAGTGCTTTTCCAAAAAGCGCTTTTTGAGTAAAACCCACCTTTTACAAAAAAATTTCCATGACATACCTTAACTATTTTCATATTGTTTTAATACATTCTCTTCTATTCAATCCAGCTCCTATAAATAAATGCATTGAAAATTGCATTGTTTCTCAAATGCCATTTCAATGTGTCTATCTAACTGGGCCTTACCCACCAGCCCATCCAATTTTTAATATGATTTTAATTATGGGCTGGGATTGATTTCAGGCCCATATGAGTCTGGCCCAACTTGGTAGGCTTAAACTTTTTTGGGTCCAACAATTTCAAATTCAAAATCTTTCATGCCTAACGGTCAAACTAACAGCTGGATCCCAGACATTTTGAAATTTGAAAAGTCAGCCTTTAAGCATGCATGTCCGGAATTTTAGCCCGTTTCAAACGGCTACTTTCTCCACCATTTCCTTCTATAAAACCACGATTCACAACGTACAGATTTCACCCTCTGTTCTTCAGTCCAGACGTCGTCGTATGCGTTTTCGGCATATTCAAATCTCTCCATTCTCATCTCGAGTCACTGACTGAATCATACGAAAATGAGAGAGTGCATCTCTATTCACATTGGTCAGGCCGGTATCCAAGTCGGTAACGCCTGCTGGGAGCTTTACTGCCTCGAACATGGCATTCAGGTCAATTTTTGTTTCGGATTGTCTCGTTCTAGGTTACGTTATTTTTTTCTGGGTACTGATGATTTTGGGTGTTTTCTTTGGTTGCAGCCTGATGGGCAAATGCCAAGTGACAAGACGGTTGGAGGCGGAGACGATGCTTTCAACACGTTTTTCAGTGAAACTGGCGCTGGAAAGCACGTTCCTCGTGCCGTGTTCTTGGACCTTGAACCCACCGTGATCGATGAAGTGAGGACCGGGACTTACAGACAATTGTTTCACCCGGAACAACTCATTAGTGGAAAAGAAGATGCGGCTAACAACTTTGCCAGAGGCCACTACACAAGTAAGAACTAAAAAAATTCTAACTTAGTTTTTTGACTTTTTTTTTATAATTATTTTGTTGATTGTTTTGTGGTGGTTCATTTTGTTGTGTAGTTGGGAAGGAGATTGTGGATCTGTGTCTTGATAGAATCAGGAAGTTAGCTGATAACTGTACCGGGCTGCAAGGATTTCTTGTGTTTCATGCTGTTGGTGGCGGAACAGGATCCGGGCTCGGATCTTTGCTTCTTGAGAGGTTGTCTGTTGATTATGGCAAGAAATCGAAACTGGGTTTCACTGTTTACCCTTCACCTCAGGTTTCAACCTCAGTTGTTGAGCCTTACAACAGTGTTTTGTCCACTCATTCCCTGTTAGAACACACTGATGTTGCCGTTCTTCTTGACAATGAAGCAATCTATGATATTTGCCGCCGCTCTCTTGACATTGAAAGACCCACTTACACCAATCTAAACAGACTTGTTTCTCAGGTAAATAGATCTGGCTTTTCAGTACGAAACTTGAACATAAATTCTGGTTTGTGTTTGATTTTGCTAATAAGAGAAAGACTTAAAAATTTTGCAGGTGATTTCTTCACTTACTGCATCTCTTAGGTTTGACGGGGCCTTAAACGTGGACGTGACAGAGTTCCAGACCAATTTAGTCCCATACCCTCGGATCCATTTCATGCTTTCATCCTATGCTCCTGTTATCTCAGCAGAAAAGGCATACCATGAGCAACTCTCAGTGGCAGAAATCACGAGCAGTGCATTCGAACCATCATCAATGATGGCAAAATGCGATCCCCGCCATGGAAAATACATGGCATGCTGTTTGATGTACAGAGGAGATGTGGTACCAAAAGATGTGAACGCAGCAGTGGCAACGATCAAGACTAAGAGAACAATCCAATTCGTTGACTGGTGTCCAACTGGATTCAAGTGCGGAATCAACTACCAGCCACCAACTGTGGTTCCCGGTGGAGATTTGGCCAAGGTTCAAAGAGCTGTGTGCATGATCTCAAACTCAACCAGTGTAGCTGAAGTGTTCTCAAGGATTGATCATAAGTTTGATTTGATGTACGCGAAGAGGGCGTTTGTGCATTGGTATGTGGGTGAAGGTATGGAGGAAGGAGAATTTTCGGAGGCTAGAGAGGATTTGGCTGCACTAGAGAAGGATTATGAAGAAGTTGGAGCTGAGTCTCCTGAAGGAGAAGAAGATGATGAAGGTGATGAGTACTGAAACTAACTAGGGCGGTGTTGAAGGATATTGTTTGTTTTCTTCCAATACTCATTGGTTTACATGTCAAATGAAATATCTTTCTTTGATTGCAAAATTTGATATGTTATATTACTGTCAAGGGTCAATTTCTGAATATTTGGATTGAAAGAAAAAGGTAATAGGAACTTGAAAAACAAGGATTGGGTTGCGCCATACATAATTTATGTGAGTGGGGGGGGCCTTGTTGCCAGAATTCTTAATTCATGACTTATGTCACCACAAATAGAGACTCCTCAACCCGGCATTCCGAAAATACTGATATCTAGGCAGCGTTCCGGGTTAACTCCTCAACCCGGAGTTCCGCCCGAGGAAGCAGGGGCTGCGGTAGCTGCGGCATTTACATGGATCTTATTTTCAAGGCAGAAACTAAACTACAGTAGCTCCATGCACAAAATCAAACATATAGTATTTTACTTGCTTCTCTACTCCTGTCTGAGTTCTAATTCATAGCATTACAGCTACAAGCTTTTTAAACAGGAAAATTATGGAAAAAAGAAAAAAAGTAAAAGCAAAGATCCAACTTTTCACTCCAGCTTTGATTGAAAACACGGGTCAGGAAACGAATCGGCCTGAACCAAACGGGGAGATTTTAAAGATTCGATTCTTTACGCGTTCTCGAGAAGCATACGTTACAAGCCGAAGAAAGAAATCGAATCTTTGAACTCAAATGAATAACGAACCTTGATTAACAAAACTTTTTCAGTGCAACGTGGCCCTGAGACTAGTCTTGCCACTGAGAGGGGAGCAAGGCAAGATCGGCCTGGCGAAGAAGACAATGTTTACACGTCCTTCTTGGCAAGAATCACTCTTCTTTCTCTCATTGCTGTTTAAACAACCTTCGCCATCAACGTTTTCTCTGAGAAGCAATTCCTCTTCTTTAACTCTCAAAACCTGACTATGCACAAGTCTGCCAAACCTCGTCCTCCCAAATTTCGCCAACGACTTCGGAGACTCTGTCTCCGCCCTTTTCTTCAACGATCCTTCACTCTCCTGATCAGCTCCCGCCATCACCTCTGTTCTCACCTTCCTAGCCGGACAAACATCCTTCCTTTCTCCTATGGTTCGATCAAATTCAACGGCATCCATGCATAAGAATGTCTCGTGCACCGGTTTCACAGTCACAATAAAGAATTGATCGATTTATTGAGAATGCAGGCGCGAGAGGAGTTATATACATACGAGTGAAGAATGAAGATGGCGTGTTTTGGAAGAGAGTTACGCGGGGGTGGTGGGGTTGAGAGAGTCGGCTCGACGGGCGACACGTGTCCGATGGTTGACTAACAAGACCTATGGAGATAAAAACTCGGCCAAGAAACCGTTGCCGTCTGGTTAGCAACAAGGTTTGGATCCTTCAATTTCTGCCACGTCACCAGGTGCAGTGCCAGGTCAGTTCAGTTGAGATGATTTTTGTTATTAAATTAATATAAATTAACTAAAAATAATCAGGTTAGGAGCGTTGAACTTATGAAGTGCAAAATCAGGATTGGGTGCCACGTCACATCAGAACGTAAACATGATCGTGATTGTGTAACCGAGTGGGAAAATAGTAGGGGGTGTTCAATAATTTATAATTTTGTATAGCAGCCACGTAGCGCCGTGAATGAGATCGGGACACCTAGGTGGGTCCTACACGGATATTTAGAAACGCGTGTCGTGAGGATGCAGGAGGGACAGGGTCGTTAAAACGTTTGGTCAAATTTGGCTCTTTAGAAGGAAGGCGTGAAGTCCGAATAAAATGGCAAGAGATTTTATTGTAGACGTGGAGGGATTTGATTGGCAAGTCAAAAGATATAGATATTTGTTAAGCGAACCTTCTCATGCCACGAGGCAAGAGACGAAGATTCGGAGATTCAAGCTATAGAATCCTACTTCACTATGATTGACACATAATAAGCGTAGAAACTTATCATCTATCATTGGCAAAGGCTCGACCACACATCAAGGCTTGACAATGACTGACATCGTACCACCAAACAAAGGTAGCGAACTGTTTAGGGGAAATAGAAAAGGACTCGAGGAGACCAGTTGGGAAGAATTCAACGACCTCAAGGAAACTGCCAACCTAAAGAAAATGAGCATGGAATGCCTGCCCGTGTAAGGGAAGATGCTTGGGAGAATGGTATACGTCTAATTTAAAAGCATGCTTAATCCCAATAAGTCAAATATAAACAAAGGTGTTCGTTTGCTACAACCAATTTCATCATCGTAGAAAGTTGTAGAGGCTTTGAATTTGAAGGGGACACATTATGCTCCAACTCAAATAAAACCCCAAAAAGGATAAAAAAAAACCACAAAAAATATACCACCATCCACTATGATGAAAAATTTATCAAGGAAGATGACTTAAGGGTTGGTCATAGCTAGAGGTTTAATCCTCGTCCTCTTCATCTCCATCTCCACCAGCAGCCTTCTTGGCAGCGGCCTTCTGGTTCCTTCGCTTCACTCTTCCAGGACGACCGCCTCCAAATGGACTTGTCAGAGAGAAATCAATATGCTTCTGGGAGTCCACTCTCACCATGAAGGATGGAATGTTCACAACTTGCCTCCCAACCCTAACAAGGAAAGAAGCAAACTCAAAACAAAATTCTCTCTAAGCATACTAACATCATGCAGAATTAGAAAATGTAGACGCATGCATATCTCAGCACTGAACAAATGCACAATATTCTGATTAAAGAATAGGGTAAATCTCATTAGATGAGAAACACAAAACAATAAACATTTGGCAGCCAAAGCCTGCTACTTGATACAATTCATTGATGAAGAAGAACAAAATGCTAAAAGTGGCTACAGTTTGTCTTCTATACTGTCCCAAATGCAGAAAATGAAAGGAACATAAAAGCCCGCAAAACTCAAGAATATTAATACTCAAGAATTATTTCAGACATTATTCATGCAAGCATGAAGATTTAAAAATTTATGATCCACAGGTACCAAAAAGCAAGTACAACCAGAACCACATAAAGCAGAGTACATAAAGCCTACGCCATTTTCTTGAACCACCCACCATTTTCTTGAGTGCCATTAAGTTGAACGAATTCTCAACCTATTATAACTTTAAGATTTCTAGTTCAAAGGATTAATTACTACGAAGAGAGAATATAAAAGGCCGCTTAAAAGACATGTTTATTGCACCCTGAGCCCATCCAGGGATTTCACTTGTGAATGGCTGTTGATATCACTGCAAGATTTGTTTACACTCTTAAAAGGCTTGCTCATGGTCGTGTCTCAGTTTCTGAATACATAAATTCAAAATGTAGAGGAGATAAAAATTAAACCAATCTCAAGTTCAGAGATAATAAGTGACATATACATCTAATGTATGACAATTACTGTCCTATATTACATGTTACTTTCACTTCAATAAGTAAACTGGTCCCTTGCTAATACACGCATGCCCCATTTGGTTTCCTTGCCTGGATTATGATACCTGTTTCCAATCCAGGTGAAAAAGATTTGTGCCCCACAGGTCTTCGCCTTGACTAGGCTACTAAGTCTTTAATTTAAAATACTAATAATATATTAAAATATTATGCAAATAATATTTATATAATTTTAATAATATAATATAGATATTATATATTATTATTATTATCATCTTAAATTGAAAAAAAAGAGACTAGTCAGGTGAAGACTTGTGTGGCATGGTTTTGTTTCACTTAGATTAGCTTGCAAAATAATACCCCCGTCCCAGCAAATCAAAAGCTAAACGTGAAATAATACACATTTTATGCAAAAGGAAAATAATCCAAGCCAGTAAGGGGAGCCAAATAGGCCAATATAACTTATAAGATGTACAAATAGGAATATAATTTTACATGCCCCAAATGGTGGACTTACATTTAGTATAAATAATTGAATTATTTCATCATCAGAACAATAACACAACTCAAGAAAAACAATAAAACGCATATCCCCTCTACTTAGTCATTCTTGACCAAATACCAAGTTGGAACTACTAAATGTGTAATTATAGGAAAAAAAAATCGTGCAGTTCCACAAGAAAAGTAAGCAACTCATATATTCCATAAAATTTCTGTTGGCTAGGATAATTAACAGTTTATACCTGATGTGCCTCTGCCTAATGAGCACACGAGCATGGTGAATTGACTTTGCCATGCCAGACTTGAAGACAAGAGTTTGAAGGCGACGCTCAAGGAAGTTCTCAACAGTCAGAGCCAAGACATAATCGAGTTTGTTTTGGCTCTCGTCCAAAAGTCCATACCTGTTCATCCTGCGGAGAAGGGCTTCACCCTCAAAAATTCGGCGAGGATTTTTCTCATCTAGAGTGAGAAGGTCCCTAGCAGCATTACGAATACGACTCAAAGCATACTGCACTCTCCATAACTCCCTCTTACATCTGAGCCCATACTCTCCGACAAGCCTCAACTCAGCATCCAAACGCTCCTTCTCATAAGGACGACGTGGCTTCTTGAAAGTCTTCCCATCTAAACCATGACCATAGACAAATTACCATACAAATAAAAACAAAAATAAGTAAAGACAAGATAGGATTTTTCAGTACAAATTTTTTTTTGAAAAAACTAACCATGACTATGAGCTGAAATATAAACCCTAAAATCATAAAACAACTGCAATCTTACAACATGACAAAAAAAGGGATTTTTCAACATCATTCAAGATCTAGGTAAGCATTATCTCTTAAAAAGGTCATTACATAAATTTATTCACTTGTCAAAAGCCCTAAACAACAATAATCATAAAACCCATTTTTGCTTTCAAAAATCAAAACTATACTGACTACATGCTGACAATTGAGCTACAACATAACTAAAACTCTACTTCATTTGCACTAACCTCATTTACAGCTAACAACAAAAAAAAAGCGTTACGAAAATCCAGAAACAAGAAAAATTCATAAACACAGATGAATCTAGCAATTTGCTCGATCTATACACAGAGAACGATACTTGAAGATATCACAATTCACTCAAAAGTCAAAAGCAAAACTGTCAACTAGAAACCAAACCAACAGTTGAAGAGAAAAGTGAGGATGACAGATCTTACAGTTGCGGTAGAAACTGACGTGCACCATGGCTGAGTTGGAAAGACAACAAGGAAAGATAGAAACGACAACAATGCGATTATATAGGCAGACGCTGACAACCCTAATGGAAAGCTAAATTAATCTGGCCCGGGTTTGGGCCTAATAGCTCTTGCTTGCAAAATGGGCCGGCCATTATTTTTAATTTTTTATTCACACGCGGGATCCCAACAGTCCGGGGGAGGCCACTACGGCTCCTCTTTTCTCCATAATCCACGGACAGGTTCTTCCGTTTTCACAGACACTGTCAGTGTATTCTTTGGTTCTTCAATTTTCACACAAACTGTCAGAGTATTCTTTCGTAACTGCTTCAGGGATTCCCAAGACATCCTTGCCGGGTTTGATATCGTAGCTTTCGAGACCAAATTCATCACTATTTGAACTTGCCTTTCAAGACTCTATCCCACAGCCTGTACTGGTTGCCTCGAAAGGCTCAATATCTTCCTCTAGCAGTGGCTCTGGCTTCTTGTTTCTCGGAAATTTAGCATTATAATCTGTTTGTAATATTTGATAGCCTTCTGGATAGAAGGCTCGTCAGTTTCCTTGCCGATATCAAGCAAAGGGTCAATCAGTTCCCCATCTTCACTTGATGAATCATTCATTCCCATAGGAGTCACCATATGTATTTTCTGGAAGAATGTTAACGACTACTTCACCAGAGGAATCCTGTCTTGCATGAGGCATATCAGGGACGATTTCAGGAGGATGCCTGATCATGTCTAAGACCAAAAGAGCATGAACACAGAATCCGGTAATTTTCATGGCATCGCCTTTGACTACATAAGCCATCAAAGATATTTATTTGAAGACAGGTTGCAGCAAGAAACAAGAACAATAAGGAAAATAATTCATTCAAATTGCAGAGTCTGGAGCTTCATTATCGAGAGCAAACCTGTTTTATAATTGCTTAGCTAGAGTTCAGTAAACACATTGTTTAATAAACTATGCATGGATTCGGTATTAGAGGGAATTAATGCACAAAGCTCTTCTCCATTTGCATACATATCTTCCTTTAAGGTAAATTCTAGTCCTCTTGAAAGCAATAAAATTTTTTTCCTAATTTACTTTCTGCTGTGGTAACTGGGCCCATATCTTAATCCTTTTCCTACCCTTGCCATTCCTTAAATGCTTACTCGCCCATATAATGATAAACAATGTTATTCAACTTTTAATTCAAAGGGCGAAAGCTTCAAGAGACAACTATGTTCTCTGTGTACGCGACTTTGATCCCAATAAAATAAATTTCCCTCGAGAGTAGCTTTGCAAATCGTTATACAGATCACAAGGATACCCTTCAGAAAATTTTTAATGGTTACTATATGCTACCAAAATAATGAGCATACAAATACTACATCTCTGTATAATGGCCTAACTATGTCACGATCTAATGAAAATATAGTACCCAGATTCCTAGAAGCTTTAGAATTATTTACTGCCACTGAATTTTTGCATTTTTGAATGCTTTCTCATAAGGTCTACTAAGTTATATGAAAGTTGAGGTTTCATGTTGACATGGCATTATAAATATTTCCTGAACTATATATAGTGTACATTTGATTTTTCAATGGAGACATGAAAGGTAATGTATCTCTGTTCCATAAAAGAAGGAAAGGTGAAGAGATCCACAGACTGCTAATTAATTGAATCTATAAAACTTGGCTGCTGGCATACTATATATGCTCTTTTTCCTTAAAATAAATAAGAGAAAGGCACTTCAACAGTTATGAAGCTTACCTTTTCCTGAAAAGCTGAATTCCCTGAGACAGCCGGAGGGAATCAACTTTGGCATGGGAAAGAAGGGATACCAAAAGTGCACGTAATGCTGCAAGCATGAAATATGCCCAGGCAGGATCACTGAGTCGGAGAAAGTCAGTTTCTTCCTTGCTTGCTCATTTCTCATCATAAGCATTTGTTGCTACAATTATTTTTAGGCGATCAGTCAACATCTGCTCATCATAGTTGCTCCAATTCACGATCCTCCATCCTGTAACATTATTAATCATCATAATCTCATATGAAAAGTTTTGGCTGACTACATTGTATGATTGTTGCTACAACAAGAGAGCTACTTTTATGGTTTTTCTTCATTTTTACCGAGTGTTAGTAAAATATGATGAAAAAAATGTAAATTACACTTCCTTGTGAGAAAATTACAGCTTCAATCTGCACTATATGATGTGCATATGCATCGTCAAACAACTGCTATACTTAAATTAAGTGAAAAGTCAGTGCAAATCGCTAGGCTACAAAAAGGTTACTGCATGATCAAGAAAAGAAAAAAAAAGGTCTTCGTTTTCAGTAACATCAACATATTAAGCAGATATTTGAAGTTGCATCACGTAACTAAAAGGGGAAAAAATCCCAGCAATCAATTTATGTGCTCTATTTTCCAAATTTGTCCTGCATTTCCCCTATTTAAGCTTTTAGTTGTGGAGATTAGTTTAATACATGGGCATGTCTTAGCAATATGCATTAGAACTCATGTCATCTTTCGCTTGTCTGATAGTAAAATCCAGAATAGAGCTTTCAAATGTAATGTATACAATGACTAGGCTTAAGAAAACATTTTATTGAACATACGTGTGCAAGCAAGAAGCAGGTTGCTGCTTCGTTGTGATTATGCTGAATTGCTTCTGGAAAGAAATTAATGATGCTGCACAGTAAACCAACTGCTCCTTCCTGTATAAGTAATGACAATAGTAGGAACAAAACTCTGCAAAGCTTTAATCTTAATCCCAGCAGCTTGGGAGTTGTATAGAGAGGAAGAAAAACTGAAAATTAAAACCAGCCTCCAAGATCTAGCACAAGGAATAGCAAGAAGTAAAAACCAAAAAAGAAGGCTCCAAAAATATATATTAACCAACAGAGCCTCTGAGATATCTTCATGTGACTTCAGAACTGGTTGAATTATTCTATCAGCAAGCAACATCCCAACTTCCTTTAGATTTGGTGGTGGCTGCATAAATCACAAGCATCATATACGGTGCTAGCTGCAAAGAGTACATATCACATAACAGGGAAGGAATAAATTCCGATCGTGAATGAGCATTTCCTCTGAATCCAAATATATAAAAATTTTGTCCCCGTTAAATCATTCTAGAAGGACATCAGTAGAAGCAAAGTTGCTCATGTCTGCCATAGTTACTCGCATATTCAACCATTGTGGCACAAAATCACCACCAAATAGAATAGAGATAATCTTCTGGTCTAGAATGAGGATGATGTGGAAAATGCAAGAGTAAAATCGAGTTTGCTTACATCAATATTTGCTAGGAGCCTCAGACAAGATTGTTCAAAGAAGGAAACTATAAAATTTTGAATATGAATGCATTTCTTGTGGGGGAAAGAAGCAAAATGCCTATCCGATGGTCGTGAACGGCGTCGAAGCTTGCCCGAATCTACCGGAAATTCTTCCGAGAAAGAAACCATATCTTGAGAGGGTGATGCAAAGTTTAAATCATGGTATTTTAAAGGTGGTTTAGGTACTCCGATTAAACTTAGTACTGTACAACCACAAGGGGACTCGCATGTTTGTTATAGAACTGCGTGTGATTGTCTAGCAAAATGGAAGATCTCTTGGAATGCGTGGACAACCCTACCAACCACCGTTAAGTTATCGGCGTCGTCGAGCGCGCGACAACGAACCGCGCGATTCTGTCCAAGTAAAAAACATTGTTTTTTCCGAATTAAAAATCTTTGAAATATTATTTTTCTGACAATTTTGGAGAATAATAACATACAGGGTCCCTAATTTTATAATTTTTCACAGATAAAATGTAGGTTGTTACATTTTTATCTAATAGGTCCCCTGTCTCTGTTGAGATAACTAAAATACCCTTTAACTCATCATTTTTGTGACAGTGAAAATTCTGTTTTTATGCGCGGTGAGGGCAAGCAATGTTACCAATTATCGACGCAAGCAGCCCACTCCTTCTTCATCCCCATGGAGCTTGCTTCTTCTGATAATTCCTCTGACAGAAGCTAGAAATTCTTCACCGCAGCTATCACCTTCTGCAAGTACACAGAATCATCATCACCGGAAATGGCGTCGTCTTCGGGAGGAACGTATTCGCACAACTACTGCTGAATCAAACGCGGCTTGAGCCTTTTATTGAATATGTCGTCGTACAGATCAAACGGAGAAGAATCCGCCAATCCATTGGATTTGGAGCAGAGGATTTGTCACCACTGAGAAAATGAGAATGGATTGAGAATTTGAGAGTTGTAAGTAAGAGAATTTATTATGTTACTTTTCTTTCCTGTCTTTTGCATGTGGACTCTTGTGGGATTGTGACGCTTCTCTGGTTAGGCCACCCGCGTGCGAATTTGAATGGAGTAGAATGTACCTTGAGCACAGATTTTAATAATATTAATACTAGTAATAATAAAATTAGTTAGAAATATGCAGCAAGAATTAGGTGGCAATGCAAAGTATGAAGCAGGTTGGTTGCTCACTGTAGTGTCTGCACGCCGTTTCGGGTCGAACTGTCTCTACGGCGTCATGGGGTTTAAATTCCGGTCAAATTTCCAAGGCCACTCTGAGTAGGTGAGAATTTCTTTACGAGAAGAAGGAAGGTGGGTGAAAGCGATTGAGAAGATGAGGGATTCGAAGAAGGGGACGTTTCAAATAGAGGCGTTCAAGCACCGGGTCGTGGTGGATCCGAAATACGCAGAGAAGACGTGGACGATTTTGGAACATGCGATTCACGAGATTTACAACCGTAACGCTAGTGAGCTTAGCTTTGAAGAGCGTTATAGGTATTTTTTTTTAGGTTTTTATGTTGTGTATATTTGTTGGCTGTGTCTGTATGCTGTGAATTGATGCTGACTAAAATTGGCAGGTATTGATTGTTTTGTTACATGTGATTGTCTATTTCTTTTGATTTTTGGGTTGAATTAGTGATTTTTCCAATTTGGCTTTTGGTTTTGTGCGGTTTTGTGCGGAGAATGGTCGGTTGCTTTCAGTTTTATCAATTGGGTTGTGATTGTTTATTGTTATTGAGAATTGATCAACTTTTGTTGGGATAGTTGTTTGGTTTCGTGTTTTGGTTTTATTTATTTATTTGTTTTGCGATTGTGTTTCGGGATTTTATCAGATTATGTTTCGTAGTGTTATTTGGAAATGGTGAATTTCTTGAGTAAGCTAACCCAAGAACTTAATTTTGTGAGTTTCTACCTTTTGGAAAACAGTTTTGGTACTGTGATAGGGGCTATTTCATATTTTACCTAGTTTTCCCGTTGAAGAATAATTTGCTCATCATAATTGAATTAAGACGGATGATGTTTAATGTTTTGTTGGTCTCTGTTGCTGTTGTTCTTGAATTAGTTTAGAGCTTAGGTGCTAGTGGAGTAGTAGTGCTGATGGGAAGTGCTTCGACTTAGGATTCAGAGAAAATGCTAACCGTTTTAGACTGGGAGGTTTATGGGCATGCTAGCTACCAACCTGATTACAATATCTTTGCCTTTTAGACTAGTTGAGGCCGGATTTCAGACATTTCTTTCTAGTAGTGGTGGTGGAAATCAGTGAGCTGTAAGACAAAGGGCTAAGTTCTTTAACATCAGGAAATCAGCTCTCTGTTTTACCTTTCTCATTGTAGAGCTTGGGTTTATAAGAACTGTTCTCTCAGATATCTGAGAAGTTGTAGTCTCTGCAAACAGGGGTTACTTGTCGAGAATGTTAAAATGTCCTTTTGTGTTTGACTAGATGCTTTTCCCTTTTGCTTTTCTTTTCTCTGTTGTTTCTTCCTTTGTCTTTCCATCTTCAGATAAGTTATTTACCTTGTTTATTTGGATCTCTTTGCTCCTCTCATTGATTACTTTCTTTTATATCATAGGTGATGTCTTCGCATTTTGTCGGAGCCTTCTTTGTTTTGGTTGATACAAATTCAAACTTTGTGGATTGTCTTTTTTTTATGGATTTTTTTATTGAGGTAATACATGGTTTTTGGGATCCAGTTCTTTTCTGAAAGGTTCTACTGAAACACTGAAATATTTTTGTATTCTTGGTGTGGCTTTCATTTGGTGGCTCCTCATTCAGGAATGCTTATGATCTTACATATATTTTATTTAGTGCTTCTGATTAGTCATCTTGAAGCATTCATATTTCCGATTTATATGTATCTGAATCAGGAATGCTTACAACATGGTGTTGCACAAA
Source organism: Xylocarpus granatum (assembly GCA_019650275.1). Lineage (NCBI taxonomy): Eukaryota > Viridiplantae > Streptophyta > Magnoliopsida > Sapindales > Meliaceae > Xylocarpus > Xylocarpus granatum. Next base: position 93,962 of record BNST01000541.1, on the reverse strand, counting down.
TTTGGTGAGAAACTATACTCTGGACTTGAGATGACAATAATTTTTCATCTAACAGAAATATGCAAATCAATCGAAGCTGCTCGGGGAGGGCTGTCTTTGGAAGAGCTGAACAGGATATGGGCTGATCATAACAAGGCTTTGCAAATGATCCTAGACATATTGATGTACACGGATAGGACATTCATCCCAAGCAACCATAAAACCCCTGTATTTGAGCTAGGGTTGAATCTGTGGAGGGATGTTGTTATTCATTCTAGAAAAATCCGGACTAGGCTTCAGGATATGCTTCTTGAACTTGTGTGGAGAGAAAGGAGTGGTGAAGTTATAAACAGGGCCTTGATGAGAAATATTACAAAAATGCTCGTGGATTTAGGTTCTTTTGCTTACCAGGATGACTTTGAGAAGCATTTTCTTGAGGTTTCGGCTGATTTTTACCATCTTGAGTCACAAAATTTATTGAGTCCTGTGATTGTGGGGAGTATCTCAAAAAGGCTGAAAGACGTCTAAACGAAGAAATGGAAAGAGTGTCTCATTACTTGGATGATGGAAGTGAAGCAAAAATAACTAATGTGGTGGAACAGGAGATGATTGAAAGTCACATGCAGAGACTGGTTCATATGGAGAACTCGGGCTTAGTTAATATGCTTGTGTATGACAAATATGAGGACTTGGGAAGGATGTTTGCTTGTTCCAACAGGTGCCTAATGGACTTATTTGAATAAGAGATGTCATGACTTTATACATTCGGGATACCAGTAAGCAGCTAGTTAGGGATCCAGAAATATTAAAGGATCCTGTAGATTTTGTCCAATACCTATTGGATTTAAAGGATAAATATGACAAGATTATTGGTACAGCATTTAAAAATGACACGACCTTCCAGAATGCTTTAAATTCACCCCTTGAATACTTCATTAACCTGAACTCTAGGTCTCCGGAATTTATTTCATTGTTTGCGGATGACAAGCTCCGGAAAGGACTGAGAGGGGTAAGTGAGGATGACGTTGAAAACGTGATGGACAAAGTGATGATGCTCTTCCGTTACCTTCAGGAGAAAGATGTATTTGAGAAGTATTACCCGCAATACTTAGCCAAGAGGCTTCTTTCAGGGAAAACAGTGTCCGATGACGCTGAAAGAAGTTTGATTGTTAAACTTAAAACAGAGTGTGGTTATCAGTTTACTTCAAAATTGTAGGGTATGTTCACTGACATGAACACGTCTCAGGATACAATCCAGGGCTTCTATGCAAGAATGGGTTCTGATTTTGTCGATTGCCTTACTCTAACTGTCCAGGTTCTCACTACAGGTTCTTGGCCCACTCAATCAAGTGCTACATGCAATCTTCCCACAGAAATCCTCATAATATGTGAGAAATTCCGGAGTTATTATCTTGGGACATATACTGGGTGAAGACTGTCTTGGCAAACGAATATGGGCACAGCTGATTTGAAGGCAACCTTTGGGAAAGGCCAGAAGCATGAACTGAATGTTTCCACTTACCAGATGAGTGTGCTAATGTTATTCAATAACTCTGATACAAAGAAATTGAGCAGGCCACAGAAATACCTGCCCCTGACTTGAAGAGGTGCCTGCAGTCTCTGGCCTGTGTAAAGGGGAAGAATGTACTGCAAAAGGAACCCATGAGCAAGGACATAGCAGAGGATGATTCCTTCCTCTTCAATGACAAGTTCACAAGTAAATTTGTTAAAATTAAGATAGGCACTGTGGTTGCACAAAGAGAGTTAGAACCAGAAAATCAGGAAACCAGGCAGAGATTGGAGGAAGACAGGAAACCCCAGATAGAGGCAGCCATTGTGAGGATCATAAAGGAAAGACGGGCATTGGATCATAATAACATTGTTGCGGAGGTCACAAAGTAGTTGCAGTCTCGCTTCCTGCCCAATCCAGTTGTAATTAAAAAGCGTATTGAGTCCCTAATTGAACGAGAGTTTCTAGAGAGGGACTAAGTTGATAGGAATTGTATCGATACCTGGTGTGAAAGAAACCTTGTCAGGATTTTTTAACCTGGGGTTGTAATTTTATCCTTCATTTGCAAGTGGGAATATTTTTCTTGGATACTACAACTTCAGGTTAATTTTTTCATACAGCTTGTAAATGCCTGTCTTTGACCGAACAGCTTAGATGCTGGAGATATGATCCTGGAGGAAACCAAACATTCATCAAAATGTTTTAATATAGCAATCTGTTTAGTATCCTCAAATTCTTGCATAAAACTTATGAACAAATGTAATAGTTTAGAAGTTGGAGATAAGATATTGGAGGAAACTAAACAGAATGTTTTATCCTAAAGCAGACTAATCTGTTTAGTCCCATCCAATTCTTACATACAACTGTCTGAAAAAGCATGTGCACATCAAAAAAAAAGGAGGTGGGTGAGATGTTGGAGGAATCTGAGCCATATGGAATTCAATTCCTGTAAAATGGAAGGCTCGGCTTCCTGCAAATCTCATCTGCAACTTTTTATCTTTCAGGCATCAAGCTCTCTTCTTCAATGCAGAACAGAGCAGTGAGGTATTTATAGACATAAGAATGAGACATGCATGTTTCACTAGTGGCTTGGAAAGTATGAACTTCCATGCTGCCTAACAGACTGTACAGTAAGTACATAAACAGTTGCAGAGTTACTTCCCGTCAAGGGTCATTATGATTTTGGATGTTAACAGCATTCGAGAGTTTTTAAAAACGATCACATTTTTTTTTAGTTTGTTTATATAAATGGCTATTTTTAATTTTAAATCAAATTTTTTGAACAAAAATATTCTTAAAAAGCATTAACAAATTTTTAATTTTTAATTTTTTTTAATATTAATTTTTTATTATATTTTTAAATTTGTTTATTATATTTTTAATTTATAAATTAAAATTAAAATTCAAAAATTACAAAATTATATTTATAAATATTAAAAATGTCAACGTTACATTCTTAAATTCTCAATTACAATAAATCAATTGGGCCTGGGCCTGCAATCTTGTACAGTTGAACCCATCGTAAAACCCCGAACCAAATCGAATCAGTTCCAGTCTCTGTCCTGTCTGTCTCTGTTACCTGTAAAAACCGACAAACAAATCCTCTTCAAATCAGCGACAAAGAGGCCACCACGTTTAACGTAAAGGATGTCAGCAAAATGGCGAGCGGTTGCAGCACTATCACCGTTACACTTACAGCGCCGTCGTTTTCTCCGTTTCGTTCACTGATTCGTTAACCCAACTATCATCTTCTGAAAACTCTTCTTTGTCAAAGTTTTGCCAATATAGTGGCTTCGTCTTTTAGTGAATTACTGTCACTTCGGTGGCAGAGACCAGTGATGACGGGGTTTTGACCTCGAAAGCTACGCGTGTCTGCTAAGAGGTTATGTTTTCAGAGAGTTCATTGCCGTTGCATCGAACTTTGGCTTCTGCTTTGGCGAAAGAGAGAAAGTTTTAGTTTGATCTTGATTTCGTGATCTTTAAAATGAGTACGACGGCGGATTGCACGATAAAAAGAAGAGGTTTTGTGTGTCGCGTGCGGCGTTATCTGTAATGGGTATGCCTAAGTTGGGATATTTAGTTGACGTGATTGACGATTGCGCGGTTTTGCTTGCTTCGGATGTTGGTTTGGGGTTGAAGGCTGTCATTTCGGAGACCGAAAAGTCGGCTCGGCCTTCTCCCATTGTTATGGAGCAGTGTTGCTTGTACTATTTGCTCCCATTGTTATCATTGGCCGTCAAACAGTCACGCAAGTTCATCTTATTTTTGATCTCTTCTTAAATACTGAATCATCCCTACGTTGGGGTAAGGTTAAAATCTTTCTTGCAAAAGATTGCTTCTGATCTTCTTCGCCCGGGGCCGCGATTTAAGGGGAGATGCATTCCCTCGGCTCTACTCACTAAGAGTTGGGTGCAAAGACTGTTGAATACGACTCCTGACTTGCTGTTTGTAACTGTCCAAGCCTACATTGATGATAATGTGTATTGTGCTGCAACATGATTCTCAACATGTTTCCTTGAATAGTTGCGTGATGAGTGTTGGAGTAACGATGGTATTGAGAAGGGGTATACTGTTTATAGACAGCACTGCTTGCCTCCTTTTCTGTATGGACTTGCTTCCGGAGCTTCAAAGCTCCGACCAAATTTGAACACTTATGCCCTTCCAGTTCTGTTGGATGTGAACGTGGATAGTGTGCTTCCTATGCTTGCTTTCATCTCAGTTGAGCCAAGCAGGAGGAGAAGGGACTTGCATATCCGCAGGTTGATTGTAGAAACAAGGTTCTTGGAATTGAACAGCAATTGGTCGTTTCAGTCTCATTACTTACGGTTTCTCATTCACTTGCTTTGCTTGAAGGCGATATTGATTTGTGCAATAATTCTACCCCACTCTGTGCCGGCAGCAGATTGGAAACTGAATGGAGTGATCCATATGCTATTGTCTGCATTAAGGGAATAAAGGTTAAGGTCCTTGTCAACTGGCTGGTGCTGGCATTGATTCAAGTCGATGAGTCACTCCATGTAGATGCTGATGAGTCTCTTTTCTTGAACCCCAAGACAGCTAGTCTGCCTTCCCATTTGGAGCTCACTCTGATGAAAGAATCAGTGACATTGAACATGAGGAGTTGCTTGACAGCATTTCAGATGAAGTGGACTAGTTTGTTTAGAAAGTTTTTCTTAAGATTTATTTCAGTTTATGAGGTGGTTGAGTTGTTTTCTATTTTTTTTGCGCTATCCTTCTGCTCCGTATAAGAGAAAGTTTATGGCCATGGACCTAATTCTGACAACGATAAATATTTGGTCAATTGTGCCTCCTCAAGGAAAGGTTGATTCTGCTTCTCCTGAAAGATGTCTATATCTGTATAATAAAGGAATCACTGCACCTGATTCAACTTTGGTGTTAGCTGGATCAATAGTTGATAGTTGGGACAGGCTGCGAGAGAGTACTTTTTGCATATTGTTGCATTTTCCTACTTCACTTCCCAGCATTTCAAGTGAAGACATGATCCAGAAAGTAATAACATGGTCTAAGAAATTAGTTTGCAGTCTGCATGTGAGGGAGAGTGATGCTGGAGCCCTGACTTTACAGCTAATATTTAGGAAGTATGTACGAGACCTTGGGTGGATAGTCAGAGCTTCAGCTAATACTGTTAGTTTTCATTCACTGCCGCAACAGGTAAATGGCCAAGGCCAGATTTGTAAATCTCCTGTTGTAGAATATATAAAATCACTAACTGATTGGTTGGAAGTTACAGTAGAGGAGGGAGAGAGAGATCTGTCTGAAGCATCTAGGAACAGTTTCGTTCATGGTATATTACTTACTCTGCGATATACTTTTGAGGAATTGGATTGGAATTCCAATGCTGTATTGTCTGATTATTCAGAGATGGAATGTGCATTGGAGAAGCTCCTGGAGCTAGTCATGTGAAAAACTTCACTGGCACTCTGGGTGGTTTCTGCAGATGCTTGGTATCTGCCAGAAGAAATGGATGATATGATTAATGATGATAATTTTTTGTTGGATGTCCCGGAGGAGGTGAATGAGCCTACAAATTCTTTAGATGATGAAGAGAAAAATTCAAAGCTTGAGCAAGAACTCAGTCAGAACAAATTGTCATGGGCGGTTGCTGGCTGGCTATGAAAGAGGTACTTTCCTCATTTATTTTGGTTAACTCTGCATATTGCTGAAGTCAAAGTAATAAAAAATGGATTTGTAGTTGTTTCCTTTTCGTTTTTCTTGTTTCTTTTTTATTTAACTATGATGTTATTGACAGAATGTTTCTGGCCTTCAGGTGAGTCTTCTTTTGGGAACCATCACCAGAAAAATTCCTTTACCAACTAACAGTCCTTCAGATTCATTAGAGTCTGGGAGCAACTTTTCTGATGCTGCTGCTGATTCGGTGATGACAATATGTGATGCTACGCTTGACCTCAAACAACTTGAAAGAATCAGGAATCATTTCTTGGAAGTCCTTTTGAAGATGAAGCATAAAGGTGCAATTGATAAGACAAGAGCTGGATTCACAGCTTTGTGCAACTGTTTACTTTTTTCAAATGATCCAAGGTAAGTTTACATTAGTCTTTTCAGTTGATGACTTCTGATGTTTTGTTTTTATGTCATGCCTTGAATGGAACAAACGCCTCAAGGTATTATGATGTTAATTGATGGCTTTTGTTTTTATGTGATAGCTGTTGATGACATTGCTTAATATGAAACCAAAGGTGAAAATAGAGAAGGAGCTTGAGTGATGTTATATTTTGTAGAAAGTGCTATTTTATTCATATTCCTCCATTTGGGCCAATGTGGTGTTCGTATTGTTGAATAAAATGCCTTGCCAATGGATGTTTTATTGTAATAAAAATCCAGACTAGAAAGTTGGCTTCTATATGTAATGTCTCCATTGTTTGCCTGATTAAATTTAGTCATGTATTTGTTCAACACTTCAACTGAAGCAGCTGTTTTCAAGTGCCCCGAGTCAGAGCCAATGCTTGCATTTGTTGTAATGCCATATAATATTTTAATTTCTTATTTCAGCTATCTGGCTCCTGTTGCAAAATATCCTGTATATTAAAAATTTAGTCAATTTAGATTAAGCTGTGCTTTGGAAGAGTATTATTTGTAACAATAAATGTAAACATCCCTGGCATGCTGTCTCTATTTACAAACTTTGTAGGTTGACAGAGTCTTGGATGGAGCAACTTATGAAAAGAACTGTGGCCAAGGGACAAATGGTGGATGATTTGTTAAGAAGAAGTGCTGGCGTTCCTGCTGCTTTCGTTGCTCTATTTCTCACCGAACCAGAAGGCACACCAAAGAAGCTTCTCCCTGGGGTACTCTGGTGGCTTATAGATGTAGCTAACAGGTCTTTGCTACATGCAAGTGAAAATAAAGGCTCAAAAGCCAACATTTGTCAAGTTTCAAGTTCATATCCAGAGAGAGAATCGACAGCACTGCATGATATGAATGCAACTTAGGAATGCTCCAAGATCATGGATGAGGGTGTCATTCCAACAGTACATGCCTTCAACATCCTTAGAGCTGCTTTGAATGATACCAACCTGTTAACTGATGCCTCCGGTTTTTCTGCTGTAGCTTTGATTATTGCAATCCGCTTATTCTCTTCTCTGTACTAGGAGATTTGGAGCAGTGCTTGTCTGGTATACACTGCCTTGGTCAGGCGTATGATTGGATTTCTTAATGTTCAGAAGTGAGAATCCGCATGGCGTGCTTTAAATGGGCTTGAATTTTTTCATAGGTATGATTTCTTTGACTAACTAATTTGATAACATTTTTTCTCTCTTGTATTTGCTATATTTCTTACATGGTTATAGATTTGCCATTGCATATTAGAAGTTCATCATTCATCAAAGTTACCCAAAACTTTGAATACATTGTCTCCGCTAATTTTCATGAAAAGTGTCTAGGTTGACTGCAGTAAATTTTCAAATTGCAGGCCCATCGTTTGAACTATTCAATTTTGTCTGGTTTCTGTAAGTGGCCATGTTTTGGTTCCTTTTCTCATTTGCTCTCTGTTTAGAACGATTTTAATATACTCGTTCCATAACAATTAATTTAATCTGCTTTCTTGAAGGTACCCTTCATTGCATCCTTTTATGTTCAATGAACTGAAAGTTATAACTGAGTTGCTTCGCAATGGATCATCTGGTCAATCAGCATCCAACCTGGCTAATGTTGTGCACCCATGCTTGTGCCCTATGCTGATTCTTTTGTCAAGGCTCAAACCTTCAACACTTGCAGGTGAAAGTGGAGATGAACTGAACCCTTTCCTGCTTGTTCGATTCATTAGAAGATGTGCAACCCAAATCAATCTAAAAGTTTGTGTTCTTGCATCTCAGGCTATAATTGGCCGGGTATCTTATGGGAAACTGCTAGTTGTTTTTCTCAATATTGCCTCTGAGATACTTTGTGTCGAGGGCACAGCTGCTCCTGTTTCCTTATGGTACCCAACCTCTGAAACCCATCAAGCTTCTTTTAACTTAATTCATGGAATTCTATTGCAGCTTGGTTCTCTTCTGGATGTAAACAGCAGAAACCTTGTTGATTTCTCAAAGAAGGATAAGATTCTTGGTGACTTGATTAAAGTTCTTGGGAGTTGTTAATGGATTGCAAGCCCCAAAAGGTGCCCTTGCCCTATGCTCAACCCCTCTTTCTTAAAAATGCTAGACAACATGCTCAGTATTGCAAGAACATGCCATACAAGTAGAAGCTTTTATACTTTACGTGGCTACTTTTGGAGTTATCTACTGATTGCTTAGACGTGGAAGCTTCTTATGGTTTGGCATACTATGATCCAGCTATTGCAGAAGTTCGAGAACAAGCAGCTAAGTAATATTTCAGTTGTCTTTCATGCATCTGAAGTAGAAGGTGAGGAGGTTCTTCAGCTGCTGCAGAAATGTCCTCTTGATTCAAAGTTGTTGAAGATCCCTGAAATGGAAAAGACTTTTCTGGGATTCCTGGAAAGGCTGGTACGCTCCTTGGCTGATTCATCATATGAAGTTCAACTTGCAACATTGAAGTGGCTACTCAGGTTCCTGAAATCAATGGATTTGGGTAGTGAGGTCCATGATCTTTCCTGCCATGAAATAAGCACCGTTCAGAAATGGACCAAGTCTAACCTGCAAGGAACATTGATAATCGTTCAGAGTTGGACAATAGCCAGTCGGGTAGTGAGGTCTGTGATCTTTCCTGCCATGAAATAAGCACCGTTCAGAAATGGACCAATTCTAACCTGCAAGGAACATTGATGAATTGTTCAGAGTTGGACAAAAGCCATAGGTGTACTTGTTACATACTGAGGCTTCTTTTTACGTGGAATTGCTTCAGTTTCAAAAACCCTTCAACGACATATGCAATGAAACAATTTATGTTGGTAGGATGGATTGTGATTCTGTTTTTTAGTTTTGGGAGATGCTGATATCGTTGTATGAGCTTGCAAAACACACTAAAACTAAGAGATGCTGATCAACTGCATGGAAATCTGCATCAGGCATTTATCAAATTTATTTACTAGCTTGATTCTCGTTGATGTAGAGAAGAAGAAAACCATTGAATTCAGTGAATCTGATCGCTTTGGAATATCTGCTTGCATTACCACTTTTTTAACATAAACAAACGGCACAGTTCATCATCTGAGCCAGTGAACATGAGCAAGGATGCAACTGAATCAATATATGCATCACATTTGCTAGAACAAGCTGAATGCATAGGTTCTTATGTGTTCAACCAGCAGATCCCCTCTGAGAATTCTTCTTTTGCATTTTGAACTACAAGGAGCTCGCAACATTTATGCTCGTCAAATGCTAAAATATGGTTTCCTTGTATCAAATTGGTGGTGGACGAAGATGATGGGATTAGACAAAGGCTTGCAATAGATGTCCAAAAGTGTGTTGCTTTGAAAAGATTTGGCAGTAGCTCTCATGGCGTCCCAAGCCAAAAGTGATTGAATTGGGTTTTGAGCATCTATCTTCTTACTTTGGTTCCTGGATTGAATATTTTGATTACCTTTGCCAGTGGGTACTTAATGCAGCCAGTCATGTTGTGTCTGCAGGGGATCTAGTGAGACAGGTTTTTAACAAGGAAATCCATAACCATCATGAAGAGAAGCTGTTGATTAGTCAAATTTGTTGCTCTCAGTTGTAGAAGATTCCTACTGTGAAATCTTGTGCGGTTGACTCAGTGTACAAAGATTGTGTTAAAAATTATTTACTTGGTTGGAGAATGAGATTTTGCCACCGGTTGATGTTGTTCGCAAAGGAGCACATGCAGAATCGTGGAGGATCAGATTGGATTGGTGGAGTTGGTAACCACAAGGATGCATTTCTACCATTATGTGCTAATTTGCTTGGCTTTTATGCGCTCTCAAACTGCATCTTTGACATGGAAACTGAAGATGGTATGACTTTACTCTCCGATGTCATTGAACTTGGTAGAATCATCTGTCCATTTCTTAGAAACCCGTTGATTTGTAACCTGTATTTATTAGTAGTTAAATTACATGAGAAAATGATAGGCCATGCTCCTGCTTACCAGACAATTGAATTCAAAGTAGACATGATTTGGGATAATTCTGATCCTTATTCAAAGTAAGATTGAAACACGTACACTAGCATTGTAAATCATAACCAAGTGATGCAAAGAGGGTTGTAGAATTTTGAAGGTAAGATAGTTTCTTTTTTCCTGCAAAGTAGTTCAATGTATCAGTAGGATAGTTTCTTTTTTCCTGCAAAGTAGTTCAATGTATCATTCCATGCTCTGCTGCATTTTTTTGGTAGCTAGTTTCTATAATGTATTTAATTTTTTACCTTCCTCTTGATGCAATTCTGATTTTGCGTGAAGAATCATTGCATCTATTTAGCATTCACTAGTCTTCTTACACTCATTTGGAAACATATAAGCAGAAGCCATTTCATTAGTTTATTATTTGGATTTGCGTATAATCACTAAGAACTTGAAATCTACGATATGCTTGGCAGCAAGGGCATGTTTTCCATAACACTAAAATATAGCAGTCAGATTGAGTAATCTAATGAAAATGGGAGTTCGTTCAGTTGGAAATCTACCCCAAAAAAGACCAATCATCATATCACAGAGAACAGGTCTATAGCCAATAATGGAAACCAAAAATTTTCTGTTCATGAACTATAGTTTAAGAAGCTAAGCAAATGCATTGAGCATCTCCATCATTGACTTGAACTTCCTACATGATAGCTACTATTATTTGTGCCAGAAAAATATATGATACTGGTACTGCATTATGTTTGCCCGCTTAATAATCATCATCTTCACCATCATCTCCATTTTCCTGATCACAAAGCACACCTCAGAAGTTATATGCAATGATATAACACAGGATCTCTCAAAAGGGGGAAAACCCGTACCCCACTACTACCATGCGACCAGTCACTATAAAACTATGTGAATTCATTTGTTCATGAATGAGAGTTAGATGTTTATCCCTATTACCTCTTCATCACCTTCATCTCTGTCATAATCCTCTTCTTCACCAGCCTCCTGCAACAAATATAACCATGAACTCTCCATTTCAATACAGAAGTCAAGGGAAGTTCTATTGTTGAACATTTTATTAAGTTCATCGTTGTGAACCAAAAAGGAGAGAGCATTTGCGAGAAAATAAATAAGTAGAATGCTTGCAATAGAAGAAGAAATAGATAGAAAGTGAAGTACATAAAGAAAGATATTACATTGTTGAAATACTTGAGAGGATTGGGCCATAAATCCTCCTTAATAATTTCTGCCACCTGCAACATGAAGGTGAAAAGAAAGCACTTAATGAAAGAGTAACAAAAGGGATGCTGGTTAATGGATACCAAGGTTGGATGAAAATTATGCTAAAAGTAGCAAAACACTGCATATAGTCATCATACATTGATGCAGCATCCGAATATTATTTCCTGAAGTGTCATAATACATCCATAATAAGAAGTTATTAATACATGATCATTAATAAGCATAAAATATTCACCTCATCTTGAAGCTCACCAAAATTTTCCTGTTGAGTTTCCGCGAACCAAGTGAAGAAACTGCATTCATAAAATATTTAATAAATTAGTTGAAACGGTAAAAAAATGGAAATGAAGATGGAATGTAAGGGGTTTATTTATTCATGAAGCTTTTACCAATATCATCGATATGCATTTATCATCCACGATTTCCCCAATTTGAAAATTTGAACTATAAAATGAAAACAGTGATTGCCAAATGTATCGACATCCCTGTCCTTTCATTTACTGCCAGATGTAGATAAATGCTATTTTTGAAAGCCCAAAAACTAAGAAGAACAAGTCACCTCTCTTCAGACAATGCTCGCTTGTATCCTTTTTTCTCATGATTGATTCCATTAGTGGTGCCCTTCAAAAGTATCAATTTATTGTTAAACATTAGCAAAAGGGTAAAGACAGAATGATAAATGCCAAAGGCAGAGTGTGTCACCATTACCATGCCTTCTTTCCACTTAATGGGAGTACCGGTTATCTTAGTTGTTCCTTCATCAAGGAAAGTAAATGTTTTGGACAATTTTGTGTTTTCAAAATGAGGATTCTCATCGAAATTCTGAAAGTTCCAAGTAAAAAATGTCATTGGCACTGAGAAAATAACCCATAAAAGACAGAAAAACAAAGTAATGAACAATGATGGACAAGAATCCCTGAAAAAGAATTAAGAATATAGTTTATTGCATTAGACTTGGACCTAGTAAACAAGAATCAAGAGAAATAGCTTACAAATGCAATGCAGTAACCTGATTTGACATCTTTAAAGTCCTCAACATCAAGAGAATGCATGTACTTGAAGATCTACATCAACAACAAAAGAAAATAAGTCTGTCGGATTACTGACACAATCATTCATTCCTTATGTGAATAGGAAAGTTACAGGTACAGGTACTCTTTAATATTATTCCCTCAAAGTTTCAAGGACACGTTAACAAAATTGCATTAAATCATTGGATTACACTAGATATAAATAAGTTTACAATCAAGGGCCAAACCTTCTGGTCTTCCTCACTCAGAATATCACAAAGAGCAGGATGGCTCATGAACTGCATGAAGCAAAAAATCACATATCATACAAATTATGTGGAAAGATTCCCAATGCATTCTCAGGTTTGTCATAAAAGCCGAGTGTTTGGTAGTATCTAGATGAACAAGGATCAATAATTTATCAATAACATATGAAGCACTAACAGCATTTAACCAGAAGTCAGGGATAGATTTGATGATTTCGTTCCGCTTGTCATAGACAGGCCTCCGAATCTCGTTGTATTTTTGCTCAATCTCCAAGACTTTGTCACTGGCTTCTTCATTCACCTATGGAATCATAGAGCTGTCGCCTCATTAGTCTCATACCCAACTAGCAAAACTCCATTCATACATGTCAAATTACGTGTCAAATCATGTATATGGGACAACTTAAACTTAACTCCACATTAGCTTAAGAGTTACCAAAAATGTTCGAAACTCGAGCAAAAAGCAATCTTACAATCGTCAAAGATTAGTGAATTACCTTCTCTTATCCACCAAACAACCAAAATCTAAAGGTTTAAAATCGTAATAGCCACTGTTAGGATCATTTTCTTGGAAGACCAACATACAAACAGGAAAATAATTGACCCACAACATTATGCAAAATCAACACATGATCTCATCGCCCAACAAATAGAAAATTAAGACAATGTGCACATTCAAATACATACATTATATACCTAAAAACACATTGATGTACCTATAATTGTTATATCAATGTTAGTCATTGCATCAACAAATAAAACCCACTAGGCTTAATCTTTACATCTCAAACAACAAAGTCATCTTCTTTACTCATGTCAAACATCAAAATCACAAATTTTAACAATGTGCATGCACAATATGTTATATAATGCATGCTTGCATACACAAAGAGACATACATAGATGCATGTATGCATAAATAAAGAAACAGGGAGATTTAAGACCCTTTCAAGCTCATCTTGGACCTCCTGCAACTTCTCGATGGAGAGAACGAGTTCACAGTCAATGGCATCAGCATTCTCATCCTCCACTTTCTCAGCTGCCTTCGATTTCTTTCCCCTATCCGCCACCATTTCTGCACATATGACAATGACTTTCTCTGCCCTGATTTTCTCGGGAAAGTGTGGGGAAACTAAGAATACCAAGAACAGGAAGAAGGCTACCAGACGGGTTTTGTTTGCCTCCTCGTACCTGCAATTGGCTTGAGGGGTTTCAAAGTGAAGCTATTTATAGCAGAAAAAGCTCTTGGGCCCCACATTCGAAGTACTAGAGTTAATGCCAGCTTGCCCAACAGGATAATAACATCCAAGCCCAGTCTTTTACATTTTTATATATAATGACATGATTTTCCCATTTTGTATCAAATAAGCCCTGATGACCGTTATTAAAATAACTGTATTATTCTTATAATATTCAGATAACTCATATGTACTAATTTGAATGTGAACACGAACTAGCGGCCAGTCATTCTAGTCCGCATAAGTGGCACAATAGTAATATAACACCAGCCAAAATCCAGAGGACAGTCCTGTAAATATCAAAGCAGCCACCCCCAGAATCACTTCACTTTGCACTCGGAAGTTTGCCACTCTCTCTCCAATCACAAGACGACAACTGAAACACTGTCCCTTTCGTGGCAATTATACTCAGTAGGCGGCTCATGCACAATATTGCTCGAGTATCAGTACTGAAGCTGCTGCGCTGATTTACCCTGGAAATTGGATTGTTTTGAAATGGATATGGTGCGAGGCTTCGTTTCTTTGTTCTTTGAACTAGAGTCTTTGTAAAAATCGGGTTTTTCTTTAGTTTTCTTGGATAGTTCTTGTTTTTTGTTTTTTTTTATATCGACGGAAGAACTGGATTTTCAATCTATGAATATATCACTGAAACGTTTCTTAGCTGGAATTCAGTTTATTTTTTTTTATGTCAAATGTGGAAAAGTTGATTTTCTCGAGAAAAATCATTGAATTTTAGTGCCTCCTGTGAAAGTCACTGACAACTTACTTTTCTTTCTCCGAGCTTGGTTTTCTTATTCCAGTTCAGCGAGCGAATTTGTGTAAATATTGATTTTATTCAGCTTTCTTGGAAATTTTGTAATCTTCTTGGGAAAAAATAATGAATTTTCAGCGTTTCCAAGCTCGATTTTACTTTCTTTATTTAAATATTTGTAAAAAAGATGTTTTTATTGGAAAAACATGATTTTCCAGGAAAAACAAAGCATTTCCGTGAGAAAACGTGTGGATTTTCATTCTGTAGAGTCTATGATTGTCACTGAAAAGTTTTGTTTTTTTCCTTCGTTGTCCATATAGTGTGTGCAATATTTAGGTTCTCAAGAAAAAAGAACTGGATATGTTCCCTGTCCAAGAACTGACTGAAACGTGCTTTCTTTTTGCCTTTGTAAACTAATTTTGCAGGAAACACGGAGCTTTAGTTTCACGGATTTCTTCAACACGGTCTCGAAATGCATTTTCTCTTCGTACTCAAATCCATTAACAGACTTAGAAACCAGACTTGCGATCAGCTCGCTTGTACAAGACGACAAAATCCAACTCCAAAATCTCTTGAAACCACTGTTCGTAAGTAACTCACTAGACCGTGCCGATGACCAAACCGCCGCCGTTTCGAAGCTCCTCTGCTTCTGTTGTTCGTTCGATTCCATCAACTGCACCACGTTGCTGGTCGACTGGGAGCTTGGACAGGCGGCAATGGTCAACGAGGTGGATAAATTGTCGCGAATGTCGGCCATCCACCTGGCTGCGGAGGCGCACGCGGCCCGTTGCGTGGAGATGCTGTTGAAGAAACGCGCCCGTACGGATATCAGGAGTAAGGTCGGAAATCGACTGCTAGCTCTGCAGCTGTCTCTGTCTAGCAGTAGGTAAGGTCCAAACTCTAAGCAATCAACCAACGTCGTTTTT
Organism: Xylocarpus granatum; assembly: GCA_019650275.1. Classification (NCBI taxonomy): domain Eukaryota; kingdom Viridiplantae; phylum Streptophyta; class Magnoliopsida; order Sapindales; family Meliaceae; genus Xylocarpus; species Xylocarpus granatum. The sequence goes on along the minus strand of BNST01000541.1, from coordinate 78,517 downwards.
ACTTTTCAGGGTTATGATTGTACTGGTTTAAAAAAGCTTAGGGCTTTTGCTTTATCGAACTAGCAAGGAAACTGAAAAATGCAATATCGTATTGTAGTAACTTCGCCATCTTTTTCAATTGTTATTGTATTTGTTTTCTACCATGTGTGTGATTCAGCATGGATGTGACTTGGAATCTGGATGAATACTCCGTCGAAGACTTGATTGTCATGCTCGGAGAAAAGGTGAGATTTTTGGTTGCGAAGAAAACTGACCAGAAAAATGAAAATGAATGATTGTCAGTATGCTCTGCCTTTGTTTCACAGGATTTGACCACGGTCAAACTACAAAGCGAGAAAACAAAGGAAGTCGACGAGGTGGAGTATGCAAATGCCGTCGGAGGCCGGATAGTGGCATTTGCAGCGCTGCTTGTAGTAGCGGCGGGCAAAGTGAACGAATCGATTCTACTCTTGCGCAATTCGGATTTGGGGGTCAAAGAGAAGACGACGATTTTCGAGTGCGTGATTAGAGAGGCGTTGTCTTTGGGCCGCGAAACGATAACGCTGCGAACCATTAAACGGAACTGTACACCGTCGAAAATCGAGTCTACCGAGAAAAGGAAGCTCTTGCTCAGTGAAATAGAGTTGGTCCAGCTCTTTGATGGCGTTGCTCACGGTGGTCGTACGGACAAGAAGGGGGCGTCAACTTCGATCCTTGCAACCCAGGTAATACTCAAAATTTCGATTACAGAAGATGCCAAAACCGAAGAAATGTCTTGGGCTGGTAAATTGCTTCATGATGAACCAAAGACATGTTCCAATGAATCTCAAGCACAGGTTATCACCATCTTTGAGGAGAAAAATAAGCCTGAATGGCTCAGGACTTTTAAAAAGTGGCTTCCCTGCTTCTTGGAAGATGAATATAAGAATCCAATTGGAGAAGAATATGCTCTGTCATCTCTGGAATCAGATGTTAAAGCTGAATTTGGCCTTGAACTGGATCATGCCTCTCTTGGTTACCCAAAGCTTAGTGACTTTATGACAACCCTTCCCAACCTTTGTCATGGGAAGGCTGGGACTATAAGCAAAAATGGATGGCCTAAAGACATGGTTTTTCTGCCTAGTCTTCCCAAGCAAAAGGCGAGAGTTCTCCAATCATTCACAACTCAGAGCCTTTCCTCCCCCTCCAATTCTGCTAGTGACAGTAACGATTGCGATTTTAATGGTTCCAAGTCTCCCCAGGAATTTCAGTCTGAATCTAATGAATATGCTGGGTTTACCTTTAGCAATATCGCGGGGAACCCATCTCATGACGTTCCAGCTCAGGGGGATGCGTCAACCAGTGTGAATTCGGCTTCGATGAATGCATCAAATATTGATTATTCGAGGATTTTTCCGTCTTTAAAGCCACGCCTTTTCTCTGATAATGGAAATGATGGAGGTTCAGGAGGCAACAACAATGGAAGAGGAAGTGCCCTGGAGGAGTCTGAAGAAAAGAAGCTTGACCCTCTTCGAAGGCATGCGGTTCTAGAGGCGCTTGCCAGAAGAAGGAAAAATACATCTGCGCTCTTTCTTCGTGAATTTGATTTCTATGACGTGAGTAACAAACTGCATTTGTTTCGTTAACTGATCATCATAAAAATTGTTTAACATAGCATTAATAATATTATTGCATGGACCTGGATGGGGTATGCAGGATTACAACGCAAGTCTCAACCAAGTAAAATGCTTTGGATGCAATCAGCATCAGATGCGTTGGGCCAACTTCCCGTGCCAGCACTTGCTGTGGTGCAATGATTGTAGACAAGAAGCTGTACAAGCAGCTGAAGGTTATGAGCACAAATGCGTCATCTGTGATAAGAAAGTTCAGCAAATGAATTCCGTCCCGTCAAATAGAGACTATCAACATTTTTCTGAATGTCTTTCAGATCCTGAGGCATTCCCTCCTTTCGATGCGTCTCGTATACGCAGGTAAGCCCAAGCAAAACCTGCCTTTTTGAGGCTTAAGCCTGTTCGCATACTTCATTTCCTCTGTACCCATAAATTTTTCTTTTTCTCTTATCTGAGATTCTTTTTTCTGATTTAATTTGTAGTCTTAAGAAGAGAAATCGTCGTTGATTGCTAGCTGCCAGACTCATCTGTGAGATGCACCCAGAAACAGAGAAGACTAGGGAAGAGGAAGAAAATCTCCCCCCCCCAACGATATTACCCCATGACAAATTCTTTCTCCGGAGCTTATATTCATACTTTCGTGGTGATTCAAAATAGAAGCCTGAAGTTGTAAGTACAAGCCAGCATCAGGCAACCTTTCAACTCTTTAACCAACTTGTTTTCTTTCGCTGATTGTATATCAAAAGCATGTGAACAGTAAATGATGATACAAATTTGTCCAATGTTTCGCATATTCTTAGTTGTTTTTGCTCTCTCTCTGATGAAACTGTCCATGAAACGCTTCTTATTATTATACTAGTAATTACAAAGACTGAAAAAGATTAAATTTTCCTCCTGCATTTTTTTTGAATATGCAGAAACCAGATTTTTTCTGTGATACTGCATCTTGCATTAAGTCTGGTGACTCTCTCCTCATAACCCTGTTACGAGGTTTCATTTGAATTATCAAGGCAAAAGAGAAATTTGGCATCGACTAAATTTCACTCGCGCTGAACATGTCTTTCATGAGGTTTCAGAGACTGTAGTTTGAGATACAGAGAGCAGTAGTGGTTTGCTGCTCTATCTTCTGAAGTCAAAATATAGAAACACGGGCAGTGGGGAGTGTGTTGCCTCCACTGTGGTTACTCATGCTCATCTTGCTGCTGCTCTCAAAAGGACTGAGGATTACCAGATGTCTGTTTAGAGACCATAAAGTGATCTAACACACTTGCATGTACTTGAATAGCAAGGAAATCATAAATAAGCGTTCCTGCTCTGTGCCCAATTTCGAACTCAAATTCCAGAGATAATGCGGTACATTCCTTTTAGCTTCCTCCACTCTAAACCTTCATCAGCAACATCAACTACAACTTATAAACAAACTTTGAAATTCTGGCAGTCAATGGAAGTTGTATGAACAAACCAAGACAAGGCTTGTAGTGAAACAAAACTTCGGAAGGAAACAAAAATCATCAGCAGCAGTCGGAGTTTCTTGCATCATGAATAACAAAATCATGAAGTAAAACACTCAGTGGACATAAACAAGAGAGAAAACTACAAGCTTTAACACAAAACAAGAACCAGAAAGTAATGAAGAGAATCAAGAAAGGAGAACCTTTGGCTGTGAGTGGACATGGGCTTGGAAGAAAAAAGGGTGTCATCTGAGTGATCATTAGAACACACTCCCGGTCGCAAGCAGATGCCTTCTGGAAGCTGGTAATGATTACAGCCTTCCCAGGTGATTGCAGAGACCAAGAACTGTACGCCATCATTTACATTTATATATTTTATTATGTTTGCAAGGGTAAAATTCTTGTACAAAATCTACAAGGAGCAGAATTTGAGAAAAAAAATTATATAGTTTTTAAGACATGGACTTGAGCAGAAGCAGAGGCAGAGGCAGGGGCAGAGGCAAAATCCCGCAAGGCGTTAGGAGTCTGTACTTATCCCATGAAATTACTAAAATAACCTCAAGCTACTAGGTACAATTGCAAAGCCAATGGAGGGTATATTTGTAAAATGTGATTAAGGACAATTACAAATAAAACCCTAATATTTTAATTTCTTACTCTTATCTAAAGTCCCAAACTTTCTGTCGTCTCTCAGTTCTACCGCTTGATCCGAATTCGGCTCAACTTGAAAACCTCTCGATGAAGAAGGGATGCACTCCGTTTCGTTCGAGGTCCTCCCTCTACTTTTCTAGGGAGATTCGGTTTTTATTTTTCTTTTCCAGTGTGTTTTGCCGCTTTTGCTAGGAGCGTGGTAAAATTGGGATTCTTTTTTAAAGATTTCCTCAACTATTATTTCAATGATAGAAATTTTTTCTATGTTTTGCCTCTTAATTCTTTATTTGGAATATGAGTTTTGATTTTTTGGTGCATCGAGGGCTTTCAGGTTCAAAATAATGGTTTCTGTCCTCTATTCTGCATCGCATAGTTTAGGGTTTTAATTGTTTCTCGAATTTAAGATTTTAATTTTCTTGGGAGTTATATAAATTGCTGATTTAGGGCTTTGATTGGACCTTTTTTTAATTATTTTTGTTGATTTATTCGGAAAAATATATTTGTAATGTTGACTTGGATTCAACGGTTCGTAATATTGTGTACAGTAGGTGTGAAGCTATTGCTTGAAAGAATAAACTGATTTTGGAGGTTGGAATGGGCCCTGACTTGGAGATGGAAGCGAAATCGAATAGAGTGACGGCAATATCTGCTGCTGAACAGAGTAATGGATGTGTTCCCCAAGATTCACCAAATAAACTTGTGTATTGTGCGAGTAATAATAATGAAAAAGGAGATTTGTCTGATGATAAAGCTGAGGTACAGAATGGAAGTGACATTTTGAAGGTTGATATGCCTGATTGTACAAAATTGGCAGATTATGCACAGGCTGAAGCTGAATGCCCGGACACAACAGAAAATTCGAGTTCTTTCAGTGGCACCATATCAGGGACTGAGAATGTCTCAACCAGTGATGTTGAAGTTGAGTCATCATTTTGTGCAGGCAATGGATTGGCATCAATGTTTGATGGATACAATGGCAAATTGTGTATGAGGTATTTTCATTTGATTGAATTAACTATGTCTTGGTTTGTCTATGGGATTAATGATGATCAATTTTATAAATACAAGCTTATGTCCTTTATACAACCCTGGATCATTAGTTAACTTTTTTGCAATTGTTCCATTGCAATCAATTAACAGGTTGAAGGATTGGGGCTGGAAAATCTTTGCCATTCTAGTTAAACTTAACCTGGAATTTATTACCTTTTCTAGTTAAATTGGAGTTTGGGCTGCATAACCAGCGAAAGAATTGTTAGGACAGGGTGACAGATCATGTATCCCAGTTCTAACATAAAATGTCTAAAATATTGTTTGGGGATTTGCTATTTTCACTTGTTTTTTATTTTCTTGATTTTGCTGTCAGTTTTGTCAATAGTAGGAGGCATTTTCTGGTGACCTGAATTACTGCAAGTACACTATGAACTGTTATCAGCTCTCTGGTATCTGAATTACTTCCTCATCTACATTGACTTTAAAGTCTCACAAGCTAACTACATTATGCTGGTTTTCATTTTATTTTAGTTTTATTTTTATGAACTGTATTGGTATCTAAAAACACACTAAAGTATGGGTGTGAATTACTGCTTGGTGTGATTTTGAATTTTTCATCAACAAATGTAATTATTTGTTCTTTTTTTTGTTTTCCAGAAAAAAGAAGTTGACAGATCATTGGCGGAGGTTTGTACATCCTGTTATGTGGCGGTGTAAATGGATAGAGCTCCAGCTTAAGGAAATTCGGTCTCAAGCACTGAAGTACGACAGTGAACTTGCACAATATGATCAGAAAAACCAGGTTGAATATGAAAGATCAACATTACAGGGTTTTGATGCAGAGTCACAGCCATTTTCTAAACCCAATCAAGGTAATCAAGTAATGAAGAGGAAGAAAAGAAAACGAGCTGAAGAGATAACTGATCTAGCAACGTATATGTCACAGCATAACCTATTCTCTTATTATGGTACGAAGTTCACATTTCTTGTTTCATGTAGTGCGTGCATATATGTTTTAAGTCTAATAGGTATATTAATCCTGCATTTCTCTTCTAGAATATAAGAAGTCCAATGCTGGTGGTGCTTATATGGAAAATGATTTTAGTAATTCAGGTAAGAAGCAAGCATTTTGTCTCAATCCTTAATTTCAGTGCATTACATAGCTTGTGAAGATCATGAATGTTATTGTTGTAAATGTCTGCTCGTGGGTTTAATCTTTTCAGTAACATTATAACAGAGTAAAATCAACAATTTATATCTCTTGATGGCTTTATGATTTAAAACTCAAACTCAACCAATCAATTCAGCTGTCAGTTTGAAGAAGATTTTATTCTTGTTTTGGATTATTGATCTATTATTTTGCATCTGACCAGCCCAATGGATATCTCAAAAGTGCTTATTTGTAGTAGATATGCAACACATAGGTTGTGAACTGGCTGAGTTTTTCCCAAAATATTGGAAAGCATTTGTTAACAAAGAGAATGGTGAATTTTTGACATTTTTTTGTGCAAATTTTAGACGTGATAGTAAATTTTCATGTTGCATCTAGTTTTGTAAATTTTGTGCATAAAGACAATAATTTGAGTCCATGGGAGGAACTGATATGAAATTGATTTCAGCTGATCTTGACATGAAATTATGACTTAGTGCTTTCCCTAAACTAGAGGTTTTTTTTTGTGTTTTATTATCTATTTTTTCGATGATTGAATTATGTTTTTTTTTACTTTCTGATCTTGTACAAAGTTATTTTGTTCCAGAAACCTGCAGTGAATGTGTTTTTTGGGAGACAAAATGCCATACTTTGAGCTATATTGTTCTAAAATTGATTCTCCTAGCAGTACATAAATTTTCTACTTTGGTGCACTTGTGAATTCTGCAGATAATAGGATTGCCAGTGGCACTGATGGGTTTGAGTTCAATGATGGATGGCTAGCTCTTGAGTTCAGAAAAGGTGATCACTCTTTGGAGCAAATGCTTTCACAGATTGAAGTGGTACAATCACAAGTTCGCAAATTGAAAGATCGAATCGACAAGGTGGTGAGTGATAATCCAGGAAAGTACACTTCCATTAACCAATTGAGCTTGATTGTACCATCTGAGGCCAGTTCTGATAGAAATGTGTCCTCTGCTCCTGGAAATGGAAATGGAATGCCAGATAGATCTCTACAGATTTCTCTGCATCATACATCTGAGCGTAACATGGTAGAGCTTTTTATTCCTGGAAGTACTGTTTCAAGTCTTGGAGAAGTAACCCCTTGTCCTAAAATGATCGAGAGCACAGGTCACCTTCAAGTTGGGGATTCATGTGAAATTGTAAGTTTGCTTCCCTTGAATAATTGAACACATTTTTGCAGTGGCAATATTTTGATTACACAAGCATTTTGGCAGTCAAAGAAAGTTATTGAAACTACATGCCTAAAACAAGGAAATGTTTTATTTTTACTGACTAAATTTTACTCCATGTTCAAAAGTTAGGAACATTTGGCTTAACTGCAAAAATACATAGTTGCATAATCTCATCTATATATTTTGTTTTGTTTTACTCACAGAACTGCATCATCCTTTGTGCAGAACAAGGAAGCAATCATGATAGATAATCAGTCATCCGATGAAGAATTGCATAATTTTAAAAGAGTAATAACTCAGTTCACTGCAAGGTCTCAAGTATCTACTGAAGAGGCGAATTCCAGTCCTCCAGCTATGACTCCAGAAGCTTGCTTACCCCAAAAAAAACCCATGCCTACTGGTCTACCTTCCACTTCTAATGCCAAGTCTAAGGCCAAGTCCAATACACGTAATAATAAAAGGAAGTGGGGGAGGCGAAAATCACGCTTGGGTAAGTGGAGACGCTAGCAGAACTTGTGAGTTAGAAGATGATCACCTATGCTTGGAAATCAAGTATTCAAGACAAGTTGTCTTGGATTATAATTGTAAATGCTGTCTATTCAGTTTGTTTATTCTCTGGCCTCACTCAAGTGGAAAAAAAATCTGGTTTAGATATTTATGCCCGAAAGGAATTTTTGTACATCTTTGCATATTCAGCAAACTCTGTTCTATCTGTCTCTTCCTAGTAGAAGACATGAATTGTCTTGTTTTGGATGTCATCAATTGCTGAAACCTAGTTCATCAAATTCCAGTTAGGGTTGTTTGTGTTTCAGTTATTTGCCAAAGGTATGGAGTACAAATTTCGTTCACATTAGAATAGAGATACCTAGGTAATAATTACATGGTGCATGATTTTGGATCCAGATTTAGATTGTAAATGGGTGTGAACATGAGGACTAATAGAGGCAGGATGACGTTGTCTTGAATTGTTTGTTATTTATCTGCCATATGAATTATGTATTATGTTCATTCAAAGATTATGCAAGCATGCTAGCATTCGTGCATAAACAAAAACTATTTGTACTAATGTTCAATCTAATTCTGCTGACAATTATTGTGTCAATGACATAATCTGTCTTGCCTCCAAGATCCTATCAATCTTTTCACTGAATTCAATTGGATAATTCTGCCAATCAATTTCTTCCACCCACCCGGTGATTTTATTGTAGCTAGCCCTCCTGTGCGGTGTCTTAACCTAACTAAACCGCCCACATAATTTAATCAAAAGATTCAATAAAGATGAAAAGTTACTATTGTAATCGTTTTTGGTGCGGTCCATAACTGTTTGCTTTCAAGGCTAAAATGCTCATCTGGAATCTTAAACTTCACAATCAAAGTGATATCATTTATGCACAATTACAATAATCTTCATACACAGGAGGAGAATATATAAATGAAAGCTCGTAAACTTTTCTGGGTATGTCAACGAAAAGAAAGTCTCCTGATAAAGAATTTTGCAGTATTGGAATTTAGGATGACAAAGCCAGCCCTTCATAGATGCATAATGACTGCTACATGGAACTCTTGCGGCCTTAGATGGCTCATGCATACAGACAAGGTCGCAAATTTCCTGTTTAATTATAAACAGAGGATTACACAATTCAGAAAATGGTTTTACAAGTTGCTTTCAGAGAGATAACCATCAAGTTTCACTAACTAACAATGAATGATTAGATTAGATTAAACTTTATAATGTAATGAATATATTTTAATCTTAGTTGTATGTATCAAATATATGTCGATTATAGCATTGAGGAAGTTCATACTATTGACCTCTAGCTTGACAGCATGAATTGTATTCTCTTTCTCAATTAAATACAGCATGCTTGCATCTACCAATCTTATTTTCTTGCTCTGAGCTAACTCTTTAGTAGATTATCAAAATCATTTTATTGACAGTTATTTACACTGTTGGTCTGAAATTTAAATGTGTTAAATGAGTCGAGTAATATAAATTTAATATGAAAAATGATAAGTTTGTATATTATGAGAGTTCATATGGTTTTTTCAATCAAACTCACATTTTAAGAAATTAAAAATAGAAAAAATCCATAGCCTGACATCACACAACGAATTTATGAATTCATGAATTAAGATAGATCGACTTTTTAAAACTTGAACATGGCACAAACAAAACAGAGAGCACAAATGAACTTAAAGCTTTTTAATGAGTTGAACAGGCACAACACAACAGGTTGAACACCTCTGAACTAGTCATAAATGCATTTTTCTTTCTTTGCAATGGTTTCATGTCACTACCAACAATGATTAGGAGCCATGAAGTGGTGATTGAAAACAGAGCTCCTGGTAGCATTAACAATTGGGAAAATTTTCACTTCTGGACAACTTTAACTTCTTCAAACCACATACTGTTTTCCATACAGTCCAGGGATTAATGTTTTTAAAATCAGTTTCGTAATTCTTTATTCTGGATTTGAGAACAAGACAAAACAGTAGCGTACAAAAAACAAGAAGGCTGGTCTTTTACACCTTCATTAATTTATAAAATTATTTTATGTATAATATGGAATGTGGAATTATTGCATGGTGGAATGTGTCCAAGCAATTTACACAGAATTTAAAGCTTTTTTATAAATTAATTCAATCTGGAATTTGGGATAGATTAAGAACAATTTTATGTTAAATTAGAGCGGTCGCTCGGGTGAGTATAAAACTATACAGGAAGACTGGTATTTTGTACTAGTTTTTCTGTAACTTCCATGTAGATTTTTGAACAAAAGAGAGAGGTTAGTGTTCACACACACAGAGCAATAGAAAGCTTTGTTTAGAAGAATTTCACCCATTTTCCTACTTGGTTAGGTCAAAACAAAATATGCAAGAAGGATTTCGAACTGAGGGCAAAAATTTTTGAGAATTTCACTTCATTTTGGTATACCCATTTGGGTATTTGTTTATTAAAATTTCATTGCTTAATGCTATGCATTCCACGGACATGTTGAGCAAACTCAAGCAAATGAACAAATTTACTTGATGTATCTGGCATAGAAAATTTATGCATTTGGCCTCATTTACTACCATATTTTGCAGTATAATGTAAACAATTATGATTCATGATATCAGATGAAATGGCATCACTGGTCAATGGAAAAACCCTAAGTGGTTAAGCTGCTCATTTCCCACAATTTGGTGAACTATCCAATTTTCACCATGTAAATTTTTTAAAGCACATTTAGCCCACAACTGACTGTTTGCCTAACATGCCTTGATCATCAACTGGTATACGTCGTCACAATGTTTATTTGTGACAATAAGAATCAGAATATAAACTCTAAAAAGAATAGAAAGGGCATTTTTTGGTCCAAGGAAATACCAAAATTGGTGTTTGTCGCAGTAGAAGTCTGAAGGGAATTGGCAGAGAATCTCCTAAGTTGAATATAAATCTCAGCCCTTTTGCATTGAAAACAGGTCAAGCAAATATTATATAAAATTAAAAAAAATAATAATAAAACAGTTCAATCAGGAAATACTTTAAAAGTTGGGTAATAGAAAACTGTGACATGGAACTTTGCTTTGTCATTTTGTCTTTGATTTTTTCGTTTTTGAACAGAAAGGGGTCGGGTTTCCATGAGAAAATGTTGCAAAAATTTGGACTTGAAAATCCCAAAACACAGCTGATTTTGTAGTCTTATTGAGATCTTTATATTGGATTTAAAGAACTCCCCACATGGGGTTCATATATGGAAGAAAACTCCTTTAAAATCTCTCCAATTCTTGGTTGCTGTTCTCCAAGATAGAAATAAACTTCTTACTCTCACTTCTAGATTCATCCTGAAATCGCGGCCAAAGCTTTGGATGTAAACCCCTTCTCAGGAAGCATACAACGGCTTTGGTTTAAGTGAACTAGTACTTTGAACTGTTTCTCTTTCGAGTTGTTCAAGTATATTGCTTCCAGCAACCTTTTCTAGAAGTGCTTATTTCCAAGCTCAGCTCATACCATACGGGCTCAGAAAAAGGTGAAATTATGGATGAGAAGAATGATGTTGACAAGATTGATGAAGTTATGTTGCCTGGTTTTCGATTTCATCCAACGGATGAAGAACTTGTTGGATTTTATCTGAAGAGAAAGATTCAGCAGCGATCTCTTACCATTGAACTAATCAAGCAAGTTGACATATACAAACATGATCCCTGGGATCTTCCAAGTAAGAAAATTACTTCAGATTTTCTGCTCTTCTTAGCTGAAAGCAATTTTTTTATTATTATTATTTCTGTGCAAGTAGAGCTAGCTATTACAGGAGAGAAAGAGTGGTATTTCTACTGCCCAAGAGACCGCAAGTACAGAAACAGTGCTAGGCCAAATCGAGTAACAAGAGCTGGATTTTGGAAGGCAACTGGAACTGATAGGCCAATTTACTCCTCTGATGGAACCAAGTTTATTGGCCTGAAGAAATCTTTAGTTTTTTACAGAGGCAGAGCTGCTAAAGGGATGAAAACTGATTGGATGATGCACGAGTTTCGGCTTCCTTCTCTTTCAGATTCAGCACCAAAGAAGAAAATCTTGGATAAACACATCCCTCCAAATGTAATAATACTAGTACTACTTGTTACCAGTTTGCTTGCTGGAATATATTCACTAACATGAGAGATTTTTTTATTTCTAAACAGGATGCATGGGCAATTTGTAGGATATTCAAGAAAACAAATTCCATGGCACAGAGAGCTTTATCTCATTCGTGGGTTTCCTCGTTACCTGAAACTGCAGCTTCTTATATGTTTGGCCAAGGTGCAAACTGTACTCGTTTCTGTCCAGAGAATGTTTCTTGCACTACTGAAATTGGTTCAGCCATCCAGTTATGTGAAAACAATGACTTACAGCAAACTTCTTCCGCTAGTTTCTCCGCCTTCGACATTCCTCCCTATAAAGCTATAAATCCCAACTTCTATAAACCATCTCTACTTCCTCCTTCCAATGCAGGAGAACTTCCTAACAACTTTATGTTTTCGCCACCCGAAATCTCAGGACCTGGAAAATACACAAGTGATTCTCTTTTTGGAGACTTTGAAGGGCCACAGCAGCAATCAGGGGGATTTTCAATCAGTTTGTCCCAAGAAATGCAAGCTAACATGACAGTGGAAGAAGATGAGACAGAAGGGTCAAGGAAAAACCCAAATGCAAATCAAGATAACAACTGGGAAACTATCCCTTTCAGTTTGCCTTTGAATTCGCACGAGGCTTGGAAGCCTAATTTGGCATGGGATTTACCACCGTGTCCAAGTGAAATTTCCACAACGCATTCCCCAAACAATTGCTATACTTAAAAATGTAATTAGAATACAGAAGTGAAGAACTATTTTTCTTCTAGCACGGGCGATTACGTTGGAACAAGTATCAGAAATATTTCTTGTTATGTTTACAAATGCTTTTGTACGGTTTTCATATACTTCAACGACCCTTTGTTAAGTTACTTTTTTTCCCCAGTTGCTTGTTTCTCCCTGCTGCTTCTGTACATTCTCCACTCCATATTTCTTTCCTTTTAGACGAGTGTCTTGAATGCTTCCGGTATATTGCATCCTCTTCACTGTATTTATGTTACGTCTGTGGCAAATTCACATCATATGTATAATGTATCAAGGTATTCAAAAATTTGAAGCCTTTCACGCGTAGATAAAGTGCAATGCAATAAAAGTAGCTGTAGCTTATATATATATTTTTTAATCTTTTTTAATATGAATGTTGATCGTCGTTCATGACCATATATTAGTGAGGTGAGTTTACACAAATCTTATCTTATCGCTATTCGGAATAACTGCATGGCTGCTGATTTTTCATATTCAGCTGAGTGTATCTGATTCTCAACTTGAAAGTTGAAATAGTCTCTGCTTGCTTTGATATGTTCATATCCTTTAAGATTTGTTTTGATAATCCAAACGGAATTTAGGTCCGAAACATGAGTTGCCTAAAACTGTAGATAATTACGGAAATGATACTCGGATTGACAAAACTACAAAATTACCGTACAGTAGATACTTCGTTTTATTAAGTTCTTCCCTCTTCCGTTTCACTCATTGCCCCTGTTTCACTGAAGTATGAACTCTGTACCTTCGAAACCGAAGGAATTGCAACTCAATTTGGCTTCCATTTTTTATTGGGTTTCATCCCCTTCCCTTCCAAGATGATCAAACAAGAATCTTTGATTTTTCGGGTAATACTGATTCTTGAGCAATAACTTATAGTAATTCTCGAACAAATGGTATGTATTTTCGCATATTATTTGCGCGGTGAAAGACTCGTAATCTTGTTAAAACAGATATATTAGAAGAAATAGCAGAAACTCATGGCAAGGTTTAGCGATCTACCTGAGGAATTGGTGGCCAAGATTCTTGCATTGATGCCTGTAGACACACTGATACGATTCAAGCGCACACAAAAGTTATGGTATTCTGTCATCACAGAACCCAGATTCGCAACCAGATAAGTGACAACAACAGTTGTGTTCTTCTGAAGTGCAAACTCTTCGGTTTTACTTTCGGGGAAGAAAATGTCGTGTCCTTCGTGTCAAAACAGAAACATCACCGGGTGAGGATCATGTTTCTGCTGTTAGGAAAATTGTTGATGTATCTTTTCATAAGCACGGCATGTTTAATCATTCCTGGGTCATTCTCATGGCATTATAAGTCTCTCTTTCGAATCTGGTACAGTTGTTTTGGGTAACCCATCGACCAGGGAATTCAGGGAACTCCCTGATACTGGTTCAGCTCAGGAGGGGTTTTTTCCAATTGGTGTTGGTTTTGGTTATGATCCCAAATCCAAAGATTACAAAGTCATTCGAATCCTGCGAGCTGTAGTTCTTCCAGTCCATGTTAAGGTTTCTCGTGCCAGGATCGATTTGTACACCTTGAGTACAGATTCCTGGAGACAACTCAACAACGTAGACCTATTTGCAACTCGGGTATATTATCTTCAGGGTTTTGAAGGTCTTTACTTCAATGGAGCTTGTTATTGGTTGGGTGCGAGTGATGTTCAGAAGGGTGAGATTTGCGTCCTTTTGTTTGACATGAGTGATCACTTTTTCCGGACGCTAATAGTGCCAAATCCATCCTTGAATGCTGATAGAAAGGACTGCAGGCTTTTGGCGTTGAAGGAATCTATTGTGCTTGCTTGGCAAATTACCCCTGCGTCTCAAAATTACTTTGAGATATGGTTCATTGTTGACCTTGAGAAGGGAACTTGGAAAAAACTATTGATGATTGGACCCAACTCAAGACTGCAAAGGGCATTAGCGTTTTGGAAGGACGATGAGCTTATCATAGAAGACAAGAGTGGAGCACTGTGCTGCTGCAACCTTAATACCCAGGAAATAAAAATTCTTCCTGTTCAGAGGAATCTTCAACATTTTTCTGCTGCAATTTACATGAGCAGCCTAATTTCAGTCGGAGCAAGAAATAAGCTCGATTGATATTGGAGATTATAACTTGACAAAGAAAATATGCCTCTGAAATAGTTTCGTCAGCTTGGGTGGGGTTAAAAGCTCGGAAGTACAGTTTCGGATTGTAGCTTATCTTTCTCTCTCCTCATCTTATGAAATAACAATTGTAGCTTCTCTTCATCTTCCTGATTACCTACATAGAAAAAAAATGCTTTTATGTTTAGCTGAGGAATCCGATTTCCTTTTAGGTTGCTATTGAATGTGTCTAATGCTTGAAAGCCCAATTTACCATGGGATTCACCTCCAATCTTGGTGAAAAGTTCACTCATTTCACAAACAATTGCTATACCTAAAATGTAATTTACATACAGAAGTTGCAGCCCACAATTCATTTCTTCATTGTTGAATTCTTGAGATTGTACAAAATTACAGAAATTAAATTCAAATAAACAAAATTACTAAACTACCATGCAGTAGTGTCCTTTTCTTCACTCTTTGGCCTCTCTCTGTTTCTCTCTCTGAACCCTTACAACCAGCCGATGCAACTCAGTTTAGCATCCGATTTTGGGGTTTCATCTTCACAAAACAAGCTTTGATTTTGCAGGTAGTTTTCAATCTCATGTACTAACTTATCTACTTCATTTGCTCTCTTACTCTCCAGTTGTTTTTCGTTGAGTTTTTAATAAAATGGGTTAGGCACTAAGCTTCGTTTATACCATTGTCTAAATAAATGGCAAGGTTTAGCGATCCACCTTAAGAATTGGTGCTAAAGATTCTCGCATTGGTGCTTGCAGAATCGCCAATGCGCTCCAAGTTCGTACAAAAATTCATGGTATTCCCCCCATTTCTAACCCCAGATGCTCTTGGCTTGATGTTACAGTCATTTCTGGCGACCTCCCATGGCATTATATGTCTTAGTTGGCTTGATGTTAGAGCCATTTTAGCTAATCCGGCTATAGAGAATTCAGAAAACTTCCTGTATCTCGTTACCATCATCATTCACCAGGCTCAGATGCAGTGGACTAGTCATCCACTTGGAGTTGGCCATGTTGCTTCTCGTATCAAGGCCAAGGCGTACCCCCTTGAGTACAGATTCCTGGAGAATAACATACAACATACACCTTTTTGAAGCTGGGATTTATTTCTTTCAATTGATGAATGTCTCTACTTGTGTAACTGTTATTGGATTGCATTGGTCAATTTTGATGATGAGGTCTTCAGAAAGGAACAAGTGCCATATTCTTCCTCTAATATTGATTGAGGATTTTGGAATCACATGGAGTTAAGGATTTTGGAATCACATGGAGTTAAGGATTTTGGAATCACATGGAGTGGAATGAATCTCTTGCGCTGGTTTTGATTAATCCTGACACGACTGAATATCCCAGTGAGATATTGATTAGGGATGAATTTGTCAATACACTACTCTGTCTTGATTACCTTCGTGCCTAATGCCTTTATGTTTCGCAGAGGAAGCAAATTTCTGCCATGAATCATGCAAATGTAAATAAAACCTATTCTAATGACAAATTGAGTTCATCACAAAACCATGAGCTTCTAGTGGAAGCAACAGCCTAGTTGCAATCAGAGGTGGAAATAGGCTTTTGCATAGCAGCTTATACTTTGGGGAAGGAAATCATACCTCTAATGGTTTCTTGTTACCCAGTAGCTATCTCTTAAAACAAGTTTCATATCATCTTTGCATTAACTAAGATATTCACTTGCTCGATATTGCATAGCACGTACTCAGTTTATATGCACTCTTAAGCTCATATCCACTGACAATGGAGAATGACATAGTCTTCTCCGGCTCACATCCTCACAAAGATCAAGGCCGAAGAGCACACTCTAAACCAAATGAAGAGCAAACCTTCACAATTCTTCAAATTTTCATTCAAGCTTCATTAGAGACACTGCTAACAAAAGGAAGCCAAAGAGTGTAAATAATTGAGTATTGCATGCGTACAAGTCCAAAATGAACACTATGTAGTTAGTCATTGAGCCCAGACAATTGAGTGTCCAAGTCAACACAAGCCAACTCATTTCAGTCAATGATTCCTCTTTAAAATGTATTTAATACCCAAACAATCAAATATCAAACAACCTAAAAAGGCTAAAAACATTTAACCTTCAATGAAAAATATCATTGCCATCATAATCACATCAACATTTCTCTCGTGCGCATTTTATAACTTAAAAGGTTTTACTTTTGTTGATCTCCCATATTCTAGCTCTTTAAGGCAAGCTTTTCCTTTCTTTTCTGGATCTTCAAGACCTTCTTCACTATCTTTTGTTCTTCCACCAAGAATGCTTGAATTATTCTATAAAACATTCAACAAGAAAACAAGTCCATCAATTTTACTTAACCACTTTCCACAAATAACTAAGAACCACAAATCTAATTAGGTATTCACAGTAATAACTCTCCCTAACAGCCCCGCCAGACAAGACACCACCATAAGGGCAATTCACAGTCCTGCAGTTCCTCGACAATCTAGACCTCTTGTACTCAGCAGGTCTCAAGTGAGGAATCTGCAATATGATATCATACCAAGCATTCAATAAGTATGCTTAATTGAAGCACATTAAGAATTCAAAACTAACAACTTCTACTCTTGACACACTTGAGAAAACAATGCTAATGGTAGACATCACAAAAGAAAAATACACTAAACAACTGCTACAAAAGTGGGTAACGGTACCACAACTTCAACAAAGAACATTCTTGTGAAAGGATGATAATTGGGAAAACACTGCTAACGCTAGATATCTATGCTTAATTACAAACAGTCATGCAGGTTATCATGGAAATAATAAAATGATTTAATACAAAATTGTCATCATCAATATGTAATTTTCTACAGATGACAATTGTAGCTGTTCAATTTCCAATAAATTGAATCCAATTGCTAAAGTCAGGTATTTTCGCAACCACAGTAAAATGGGCAGCAATTTACGCCAGTCTTTAATGTAATTCTCAATAAGTCCAAAAACACAGTTTGTATACTCAACATGGCCATATCAAGATTTTATAGAATGAAGGAAGCTACTATGAAACCTGTTGATGTTCAAAAATAGACCACCTATCCAGAAACTGTTCCCAATAATGAAGTTGCCAACTGCAGGCACATGCAGGAACCTCTAAATCTCTCACACCAAAACCTTAATCTCCAAATGCTTCTTGTTTCTTACCAAATTTTGTTTACGAGAAGTGTCCAATAAATTATCTGCTCAGAATACTCACTACAATAAATGACTCACGTATTTTTCTTAAACTGCAGAATTTGCCTTGAAAGACTCTTTACAAAGTAACATTCGAGTTGAAACATACTTAAACTACAAACTCTATATATCTACAATTGAAAACTCTTCCCAGCACCAAGTCATCCTGAAATAGTAACTACGGTATAAAACTTCAGAATTCCGTGCTCTGTATCAACTAGAAAAAATCAAAATCAAAGACCATCACCAGAACCCCTCAAAAATTTAAACCTAGCAAATTATCACCCTTTCACAACCATAAAAATGTACGGATCCCAAAACAAAAGATCATAACTTCAGGGTTCAAGACATACATGTACAAGCAAAAATCAAATGGAAAAGATTTAAAAACCAAAGCCCGTACTCCTTGAATTCACTTGCCAGTAACAGGACACTTGGGGCCGCTTGCCCTCTTCTTGGTGGTCTGGTACACCAATTTTCCTCCTTCAAAACACATCAAAACAAAACACCTGCAGTACTTAAATAAATACATAAACAAACCCACATTAAATAAAATGAAACAAAAACTCAAAAGGGATTATAAGAAACATTACCAGGGGTTTTAACGACTGGATGCTGGTTTGATTTGGTGGCATAGCTGTGCCGTTTGCTATCTGTCAGTCGCTGAACCATTTTTTCCCGTGGGTTTAAGTTTCTATCTTTGTCCTTTATTGGGTTTTCTGGTTATTAAGGCAGGAAGGGGAAAACAGTACGAGCAGAAAGCTGTCGTCAGTCTGCTCGCGAGTTCACGGAGTCCCATATCAAACGGCTGTCATTCTTTGTTATGTCGTCAACGATTTGGATGGACTTAACCTCATTGTTTTAGTTGTATATTAGATAACTTGGACAATACCACGTGCTTCGTCAAGATGGCCGAGTTGGTCTAAGGCGCCAGTTTCAGGTACTGGTCCGAAAGGGCATGGGTTCGAATCCCATTCTTGACATTAATATTTTTCTTTTTTCTTTTATTTTTCATTCACAGATTTTTTATGAACAAAAATCAAAGACATGAAATCCGAAAGTTTTCTCAATGACAGAGCTATTATTAACAAGGAAAAAGCAAAAATGATGGCTCTACATGAATTTTTTGACTAGCAAAATGAATGCCGTTCAATTTATTTCGACACCATAGCAGCTGATCTGTTGTCAATTTCGACATGTTCAAAGCTCTTGCCACCAATTTCATGTCAACTTGTGAGAAGAAGTTCAGAGCTTGATCTGCAGTGTCTTGATGTTTCTGAAATTTCCTAAGTACGCCGTTCCCCCTCCTCAATGAATCTTTCAGCTTCCTTTCCTTCTGCATTGCAGCATTTCACATGGTTTAGTTAAAAGGAAACAACTCCTCTTATACTACGTCAGTTGGGATACAAACTTTGTAAATGGCAGCGTTTAAGGACTTTTAAGTACCTTACGAAGACATTTTTTAACTTCTGCTAAAAGCTCCAAGTCTAAAGCACTTCGTGGCTCGTCCTGGCTTCGTTTTCGACTCTTGTGGGCTACGACATGAGCATCTTTGTCAGCACGAACAAATCGCCAAAAAATTCTTATTGATTCTTCCATGATCTCTACTAGCATATCACTTGTGATTGCATACTCATTTCTCCCTCTTATGCTTGCTTTTTCATCCTTTTTACTGTCCTCTGCAATAGGAATTCAGTTTAGTGTCTGCTAAATCAAGGAATGTGCACCCCCATTTGAGTAACAATTCATACCTCTTATGACCGGAACCTGAAGAAGATTTCGGAGAACACAACGATTGTTGATGTAATTATGGATTCTTGGACCTTCAAAAGGTTCATTTTCGATGAATTTTTGCATGAGAACTTGAAATTGTTGTAATTCACCAGCAACTTCATTGTATCGGCGTATGCCATGAGGATCAGATTCCCATATCTCCAAGGCTTTTTCATATTGCCAATGAAGAATTTCCCAGGAAAGGCACAACTGTCCAACATAGACAGCTTCCAGATCACCGTGCAACTCTCTGATAAACTTCTTCATTGGGTCAAATTCTGACTTCTTTCGCCTGCCTGGAAGAAAATTCTGTGGCAGAAGAGATGTCATTCCTGGAGGTGAAGATTTGACGCTGGAAATTGATTGAAGTGGATCCTTTGACTGGAGAAATCCTGTAGATCAACCATGAAACTCATGGGAGGTCCAGTATTTCAATCAAACAAAATTATCTCAAAAAGAATGGGCAAAAGCAGAATGGAAATGTACCTTCACCCAACCAAATTTTGGACTCAGGGATCAAGAAAAAATGGGTTAGATCTACAAGCATTTTCCTCGTATTTCAAACAGTTTAACAACAAATAGAAGGGAGGTCGTGTAATTGATGTCAACTGATTGCATGCATTCGCTAATAATGAACTTTGAGAACAAAAATATGCAGGAACAGAACACATATGAACAAATATGATGCAGAAACTAAGCCTTTTTGCTGCAAAGGATGTAACTGACCTATTGCATACATCTTCTGGTAATTCAAGATATCGAATTTCCGCATTCTTTCTGTGTAACTCCTGTAAAATTTGTGAAGCTCACCCATTCTGTCTTCATGCTGGAGCTTTTCATCAATCTTCCAAGGCTTCAAATCTTCCGTTATCTCCAGAGACTCGGATTCTTCTAGGATTGTGGGCAGGCCTATCGCCCTGACCTTTTTAAGCTCCATTTTCAGCAGTTCAATCAAATCTTGATGCTCCCACAAAGTTTCCAATCCATTTGTAGCTTCAGAATCCAAAGAAGTAGATGAGTTCTGCGTATTGGACTTCACAGAATCACTGCCAACAAATTCTTCAGTCTTGAAAACTTTCTTTTTGTCATGAAAATCATTCTCAGACAACATTTCTGAGGCTTGAGCAGTTGAAACATTTGCATGAGATTCGTCTAGTTTTTCAAGCTCTTCCTCTAGATTATTGTCTTCACCATCAAAATCATTATTCTCATTCTCAAAACTCTGAGGCTCGTCTTTAAAATCTTTATCTGACAAAAAGCCATCACTGGTTGAAGCAATAAAATGACTCGTAAATGAGAACTCCTTGCTTAAAGCAATCGAATCCGAGTCAGAATCCAAAGCTACAAAGTCCTTTTCAGAAAGAAACTGCATATGTCCTGAACCATCTTCACAACTGTGCTCTTCCTTCGCCTCGCCGACTCCTTGTTTAGAGTCCTCTGAGAGTATTGTTTGCTCTGTTTTCGCTGCTACCTCTTCTTTGCATGCATTCTCTGGGTCTTCTCCATGAACAGTTTCTTCCCTGGAACTTTCTTGCTTGCAATCATTTTCACGCAGAAATCCTTCATTGGTAATCATATGATTGGCAAATGAATCATTTTTTGAACCGGAGTAAAACTCTTTCATGGTCAAGCTCATGTATTTTGACTCCTCAATGAAGCCGCTTAAATATTTATCAGACTTAAGCTCATATTTGCCAGCGCCGGTAGATGGCACTAAATCCCAATCTCCCTTATTGCTTTTACTGAATTCTGCAAAATTCTGCAACTTGAACTTGCAAAAGAATCTTGGAGTTTCCTCTTCATCATCCTCTTTATCATTGAACTCAATAGAATCGCCATGTTCGGGCCCATCAAATTGAGCTGCTTCCATCACTGGACTTGCAACTGCCAAGCAATCTGAGTTTTTCTTTTCAAAACTCTCATGTTCATCACCCTGAACTCTGCAAGAGAATTGAAACTAGATTTTTCAGTTCTATCGATCAAAATTTAGTCAATAAAACGTAAAAGAAAACATTGAATTCAAGTTGTGATTACCTTATTAGGAAGCTGTAGACGCGACCAAACAGAGCAGTGACACAAACCCAGAAAAAGCCACAAAATAGAACCAGTTTCTTATACAAAAATCCATTTACAAAACCCATTTTCACCAAACTCAAATGCCTATTTCAACAAAAATTTCCTCAGAGAAGCCACCAATAGAACCCAATAAAATAGTTAATTCATTCTGAAGCAAAAAAACAGAGCAAAGCAAACACAGAGGAGTTCATGAAACTTTCGTTCCCACGTTGAAATTTCGATGCCAGGATGGACGTGCCACCTGTTGAAAATCCAAAAAGCATGCCAAAAGTAAAAGAATCCCCTCGAATAATCCTTAAAGAAGTTGAAGTCTGGCCTAATTAGGGACACAGAAAAGGGATTTTCAAGCTAAAATAAAGCAGAGAAAAGAACATGTCAGCTACTGAATTTTTAGCTAATCTTTGGTTACTTAGATCCCCGGAATCCGGATGACCCTTATCTCGTAGATACACATAAACAAGATTTTGATTCAGTTGAAGTGTCTCTGTTTCTTCTGTATATCGTATTCAGAGGTATAATTTAAATACCCTTCTACTTGTATATTTTGTCTTGGCTTGTGAAAGAAAGAAAGGGAAACTACAGTATTTTCTTTGTTAGAACAAAGTGTTTTTTGATTTGGTGAAAACCTTCCACGAAGACACTTTGATCAATATAGATGGCCATTGGCTTTCATAAATCCAATTCACCTTAATGCCACAGGCTTTAATTTATTGGAATTTTTGAAGCTCCTATTTAAGGGTATCCCTCGATATATTTTCTGCATACAATGAAACTTAAATCCTGTAAACGAATGCAAACAAGAAAAGTCAGATAAGAATCATTCCTGTAAATGGGAAGCAAGTATTGCTTACCCTTCCAAGTTCACCTGTCCCCAAACCAACCTAGTGAGGCGAGATGAAGTTTCTAAGTTCCAAAACCATTTTCTACCTTCCTTTCTTTCCTCTCATAAACACACACACGAACACATTTCACCCACAAACCAGCATAGATTGTACATAAATCACCGTGCGTCACAAACTGCAGACTGCAGATGGATCTTTCACTCACTCTTTGCTTGTCAAAATTCGATCCTGAAACCTACTTAAAGGTGGGAACTAGAGCATTCCCTCGACTAAAATGGTAGTCCAAACCAAGTATTTATATACGTATAAAATAAACATTAGTACTATCATTTCGAGTGTATACTAAGTAAATGTAGACCACTGAATGCAAGGTTAGTAGACTGGAAAATATACCCTGTCAGTACAATATAAGATGAAGTGTTTTAAATTTGGGAAATGGGTTACAACAGAAGACTCAATTATAAGTTTGACCGATTATTCAGATTTGCTGGCTTTGCTTTCTGCTGTATTAGATGTCGAAAAATTGTCATTTTCAGGCAGAATGACTTGGAGGGCCACCTGGAATTCATGATATTGAAGTAAAAGAATAAGATAGAACGTTCATGTATCAAGAATTGGATGTTTCTGAATAAAAATTGTGGGAAACGTGTGTTTTGACAGTAACCCCATTTGTGAAAAGGGCAGCAATTCAATCACCAAAAGAAAACAATTATCAATGGCTGCAAGGAAGAATTAAAAATAAGAGATTTCTTAAGGCTTTCATGTTCTCACCTCCCCTCTTCAATCTAATTCTTTAACAATTTTGATGTTGTTGTCCCCTATTGTCCCCATGATATGACCCCATCTGAAAAAACAAAAACAGAAATAGCCTACTTCTCCTTGGCAAGTCCTTTGCATTGCATCTACATGAACAAGATCTCTTCCTAGGAAGAAATCAAAATTTTTGTGAATTCTAATTTAATTGACTAGGAATGCGTGGGAGTGTTATGACTAAATTGGAATTGAATTTTTGTAGAATCAAAATTGAGGTAAATACTTTGATTTCTTTTTCTTGTTGACACAAAATATTAAAAATTTATCAAAATATTTCTTGATAAGTACCAAAATTTAAAAAAAAATTTTAAAAATCTAGAGATTTTTGTGAAACAAGATTATTGAGAAAGTTATGGTCTATCTAATTATCATGATTTTCTCAAGTTCACACAAAATCAATGCAGCTGGATTAATGGCATTTAATGAGAAGCTAGAGGAATACAAAAGCACTTATTGACACGTACATCTTACTCTTAAAAGCACTTATTTCAGAATCCTTTCTATTGACAGCAAGTAGTCTGGGATTGAATTGATTAAATCCTCTACATATGGTGCATGCACTACGTTATAATACTCAATGTCTATGGCCTTGAAAATTTTGCTTCAATGGAGTGCCCTTAGAGAACTGCAAAATCTCAGCCCAACTTTGCTCATAATAGGTCGGGCCACAAGTTTCACTGCAACATCATGAGCCTTAGAGGATGGTCTTAACGAACAGAGATTAGAACAAGGAAACTGACTGACTGTTCGCGGGACCTCCATGCTGTAAAGTTTACAAAATCCATCAGCTTGTAACTCATACAATACAAGTATGCATCAAAAATTGTAGCAACTAGTTTTGGCCTCGTTCATGGACCTCAATTTCATGGCACACTGCTTGCGATGCTAACAAGAATACATGGTCCTTTTCTCAAAAATGAAAACAGAGACAGAAGAACTTGAAACAGGTACACATCACATGCATACATATATAAAACTGCTTTCAAAGTGTTTGTGTGTGATAAATTTGTTTGCAAAGCTGGGGTTTTGGTCATAAAGGTTAAACTTTTGAGAAATAATGGACTTGAAAAGAAGAGAAATTTAAGCAACAGTATGGTAGGTGATCATTTAAGCAACACCATGGTAGGTGAGCATATTTATTTGATACACATGGGAAGAGATTCTGAGACACGTGTGTAGCACATGGCTATCCCCCAAATGGGTTTTGAAAATATTTGAAATTATGGGAACACATGGGATTCCCCTGCCAATCAAATTCTTGGTTGCATGCTGGCTGCTCTGCTTCTTCTCTGTTTCTCGTATACATTTTAATGCTTTGGGATTTTTTTTTCTGGTGATAATTGAATTATTAGTTTCAGCTATGAATTTGGTATGAAAAGTTGTTATCAAATTGGATGAAGATTTAAAATAGAGTAGGAATTTCAATAACATTGCAAAAAAGTTGTAAGCAATAATGATAAATTGGATTGAAACTAAATATGTGTTTATTATTAAATTGTAGGCATCTCATTGTCTTCCACATCAATGGCAATCTAGAAAGACACCCATCAAGCAATTCTGTTTATAAAATTGACAATATCTATTCAAAATTAATCAATAGTTGTTGTAGTCTTCTACAAGTTGATATACTTTACCAAATAATTTGCTTTAATAAATAAAAAAAAATAACGTGCAAAACCATTTTTAAAAGGTAATAAATCAAATTTTATGATACTTTTTTTTTATTTTTGTTTTATCTGAATTGCGTTTTAATAAATTTAATTTAAATAAAGTGTCGATACAAAATTTTCATCAAAAATTACGTAATAATAAATTTAACTTCAATAATATTTAAAAAAATTAATAGATCTCTCGTTAAGAATTAATAAAATGAATACATAAAATTACATTTAAAGAATAATTTTTTGGTCTTAATGACGAGATGTCGCTTAATTATCCAACTTTTTATAAGTAATCAAACACTAACAAACCTTAAATGAATGAAATGGATGATTAATCACTCTTGCTCAATGAACACATTTCTTATTGGGTAAGTAGTATTGCTTTAAACCAAAAACAATTGTTAAATACAGTTAATGCTATTAATATTTATTTATATTGCTTAATATTATTTAGTTTAATTTTTATTTTATTAAATTGATAATTAATTATTATATCAAAGTTTGGGACCACTATTCATTAATTAGGCAGTTTGCATTAGGAGTGAAGGCAAAGCTTTAGCCCATTAACCTATCAATTTCATTATTGATGAGTGATGAATTGATGGGTTCAAATTCCATTATTGTTATAGCTAAAATCTTTCAACTCTATCATTGTTAATCTTTGGCCCTCCTCCTCCCCTTTGCATTATATAACATCTTTAATTAAATCTATTTTTATATATTTTTTAAAATTATTTTTCATTCGTGAAGATACAATATTAATTAATATTTTTTGTACCGACACTTTTTTTATGAAGTGTTCATCAAGATATTGCATGTGTTAGTTTGATTATACTAAAATATGAAATTTTATAATAAAAATAATTATTTAATTAATTATTCTTATATTAAGTGAGAATTACAACAAATTATTGGTATCATCATCATCATCATCATCATCATTATTATTATTATTATTAGTGTTCAAAAGTTGAAATGCTGCTTGAAAAAAAATGAGTGTCAACTTGAGATTACTTATTTGAATTCCTAATTTATGTAAAGAGAACCAAAGGGTCCATGTAATTAATGCATAATTATTACATGTCAAGTACAATGCCATTAATAATTAATGCTTTGCTTAGTCTAATGGAGTGTGACAAAGACATAACTACTAACTAGTAATACTAAATTGATTTAGGTTAATAAGTCTTTTAAAATTAACGTGAATTTATTGTTTTTTGGAATAAATTATCTTTTAATTTTGATGTGATTAGAATTTAAACTTTTTTTTTATAAAATCTTAAAATTTTATCAAAAAAATCAACTAATTATATTCGATTTAATATTATTTGATTATAAAATAAATTTATTAAATAGTAAATTTAAATTTGTGACTTATCAGTTATTAAATTTAATTATATAATACGATTGTTTTAACAATATTATATAAAAATATAACATAGTAAAGATTTTTATTGACGTGTAAACTTACCCACCCTTTGATGAACCTAAATTTAACTCTTGTTTTGCTAACTTTTCTTTCACTTTTCATAGTTCATGTAGGAATAAAATTCTTGGGCTTTGGTGGTTCGGCTCAAATGGCAATAGTAATCAAATACCGTGGAAGTGTTTTTCAGAAACAAAATCATGCATGCAAATTTCAAAACTCAAAAGCATAAACCTTCAAGAAAGTCCATTGTCCCTTTTGATCATAAGAAGAATGATATCTATGGAACATACATACATACATATATATATATATAAATCAAGCTAATCGGTTGTATTTTTTTAGCAAAATAATCTTAGGTTTACTGTGTATGAACATCCATTTTGTTTGCTGGTAGTGGTACTGAGTCATTGAACAAAAGTGATTGATTGATTTTTTAAAATTTAGTCTAAAGTATGAATTTTTAAGTTTAAATTTAATTTTATTGTATTTTTATTTAATATTAAAAGTCAAATTTTAAGAAATTAATTAATACCTTAAAATTCGAAATCACATATATTTTTTATTGATATACGATTAATAAATATATTTATCACGTTATAAAAGAATTTAAATTTCTAATTTATTTTAATAAAAAATATTACCAACCCTTTTGTTAATATAAAATAAAATCGGGTATTAAAATTGTTAGAAAAATATTATGATAATCACAACATTGCTCAAACCATACAAATTAGTCAATTAAAATATATATATATTTTTTAATATTCTGTAAAATGACAGAATTTAAGACTTTTTGAATTAACTCCAAACTCTCCATGATGAATGTTAATCGGCATGAAGTTTGAAAATTTTCTAGGGAAAATATGAAACAGTTTGATGATCATGACGATTACCTCATTTGCATCGCCATCTTCAATCCTCGCCTGCACGAATCAGGAAAGCAAAAGCATAGAGTTTTTCAATGGAAGCAAGCGTGTTCATTGAGACTAGCTAGAAAGGAAGTATAGTAATTAACTATAGAGGATGGGGTATATTTTGTTTCTGGATTTATTTTTTTTTACCGGAGTTATTATTAACCAAACAAGTCAAATTCACGATATATTGGTTTAAGAGAATTAAAAGCAGCTTTCAGGGTTTCCCAGAGAGCAAACCCACATTGAATGCCACGCGGTTTTGATAGGCAGAAGAAAGAAAAGCGTTGCATTTTCATAGCTGACTTTGGCTTGCATTAGCCTTGAATTTAATGCATTTGCTATTATATTTTTTGACTTTTTGGCTATGCCATTTTAGGGTCAGCGTTCTTGCTCTTTCTTCTATATATGCACACCAGCAAGACCTTTACCTTAGACTCTTGTCTATAGCAATTTTCAAGAAACATTCAAAGTTAAAATTTTCTTGTGAGATCGGGAAGCAGCACAAGAGAAAGAAGACTGTTTAAAAGAAATTCTGTAGACTAATCTGTGTGTTAAGGGAAAAGAAATTAATCCAAGGTTTGATTTTGGATATGGGTAGACCACCTTGCTGTGACAAAGCTGGTGTGAAGAAAGGACCTTGGACTCCTGAAGAAGATATCGTTTTAGTGTCTTATATTCAAGAACATGGCCCTGGAAATTGGAGAGCTGTTCCCACCAATACAGGTTAATTATGTTTTGTTTTGCTGATGAAGAAATAGAGTATGCATATATGGTCTTATTTTGCTGAAGTTGTGTCTATTGTTTTTGGTTTTCTGTGTTTCAGGATTGCTTAGATGCAGCAAGAGTTGCAGGCTGAGATGGACTAATTACCTGAGACCAGGGATCAGACGTGGGAATTTTACCGACCATGAAGAGAAGATGATAATTCACCTTCAAGCTCTTTTGGGAAACAGGTATTTATTCATTCAATAGACTCAAGTTTAAGGCATGGAAGTGCTTTCTAAAAAGTGATTAGTGATGGGAATATTTGATGATCATGTTGCAGATGGGCTGCCATTGCTTCTTACCTCCCTCAGAGAACAGACAATGATATAAAAAACCATTGGAATACGCACTTGAAAAAGAAGCTTATTAAGCTCCAAGCAAGCTCTGAAGATCTGTCTAGAAATGGATTATCCACAACTCCACAGCAAATCTCCAGAGGTCAGTGGGAGAGAAGACTGCAGACTGATATTCACATGGCCAAGCAAGCTCTGTGTGAAGCTTTGTCACCAGAGAAACCAAACATTTTATCTGAACTGAAACCTTCAAATGGGTTCATTTCCTACAAAAAAGCCGAAGCTCAAGCTCCAATTTATGCATCCAGTACTGCGAACATAGCTAGATTGCTCAAAGGATGGGTCAGAAATTCTCCCAAATCTGCTTGTACAAACTCTTCAGCTGCTACTCAGAATTCAATCAACAACATTGCAGCAGCTGGAACTGAATCTACTTCAAGTGCAGGAACTCCGAGCAAAGCGGCAGCCGCAGAAAACAATGGCATGGAATTATCTGAAACTTTTGAATCAATGCTCGGTTTTGAGTCTCTTGATACTTCCAATTCTGATTTATCTCAATATATCACACCTGAATCTAGCTCTTCCCAAGATGACAGAAAGCAAGATATTCCTAGTATCCAAATTCCACAGCTATCACTGCTTGAGAAATGGCTGTTTGATGATCAAGGTGGGAAAGATTACCTCATTGCCGACCTAAAATTAGATCAGGATACGGATATTTTCTAAAGAGAGGTTCTGGATTTTAGGGCTTTAATTGGAGATAACTCTTTTTTAGGGTCTGTTATTATTTTGTACTAGATCTTCTTTGGCTGATGATAGAATTTCATAGTGGCCTTATTAATCATTCAGAAATTCCAATTGTGACTCGTTTGGCACCAGGACAAAGTGTAAATTTCACAATATTATGTGATGATATGATCCCAGCAAATGGTTTTTGATATTGATAATAAACTCTATTTTCATTTCCATAACTAGAAACATACTAATGTTGATTATTCTCTAAATTATTCTTTAATCATCTTTGGAATTTCTTACATGATTAAGGATCATTTTGCATGCTCCCAATAACTCTACTTCAATAGCCATCTGGGGTAATTTTTTTCGTGAAGCAAGATGCTCCAATGTAATCATTGATCACCATTTTTCTAAAGTTTGAAGGTGGATGAGTTTTGGATAACTGATAGTGAAATGGAATTCTTGGCCATACTTCCTCGGGTAATAAAAAAAGGTAAGAGAAAAATACTGAAGTATGCATCTGTACAGTCACTAATTTAATTTTTTTTTCCCTTTGGCCACATTTTCAATCTCATGTTTGGGCTAAAATTTTCTTAAAAAGTACAACACAAAACATAAATTCTAATAAAAATTTGAAATATGTGATGAAAAATAAAGATAATTGAAGTATATACCATAATTTTATTTGGTTGATTTGGTTAAAAACATCTGGTTAAAATTTTATGGGACATTAATGCACGCAGCAGCGCCTTGGTAAAAGAGGAGATCACACGGTATTATTTATGAGATGTAATAAAGAAATTAAAGTTCGATTTGATTTGGCTTTTTTATGAGCTCTGTGCGTGGCTGGAAGAAAAGAAAGTCAGCCAACTACCACGCAGCTTTGCATAATTCAAAGTTAATTGAGTTGAGTTTTGGTAGAGCTGGCATTAGTTACCAGTCACTATGGGCTAGCTGAGATAAAACTCCATTGCTGGCTTTACATAGCTTTGATCATAACATATATATATATATATATATATATATAATATTGGCTTTTGCAGAAGTATTGAAAGCTGGAAACTGAATGGAATCTGTGATAACTTTAGTTAATATTTATCACAGGAAGAAGAACTTGTGACAACTTTTGAATCTCTTTCTCTTTCTCTCATTAAAACTTTTTACTGGCTGTGAGAAATTTGTGGGTAGAACTTGCTTTGGAAATCTGCTGAGAATGGTCTTAAATGCACATGTGAAGAACAGTTTTGGTTTTGTCTCTTGGTTCTTACAACTTGAAAGTCTGAATTGGTTCATGATAATCCTGGCCTGGGCCATGTAGGCATATGCATGCAGAATCTGCAGATATCATCCATATTTACACTGTAAAGACATGACACCGTAAGTCTCTCATGAACACCATTACCCAAATGCCAAAATTCAAAAAAATTAAACAAAAGAGAAAACCAGAAGATAAAAGCCAAAAAGCAGAAGGAGATTGCTTGTGCTTTCCAGGCTTGAAAACTGAGAAGGGCTTATTTAATACATGCTCCCTGTTATTGAATCAGATGATAGCGGGATGGAGGGTTGGATGTAAGCAATACAGCCTAACACAGAAAGAAAAGTCAAGATCGAAAAGTGCTTTTGAAACAAAGGATTTTTCAATTCAATTTCCTCTTGAGTTTTGAGACATCAATGAGTGTAGTTGCATAGGTTGAAGAGAAGGATGCATGTGAAGCCCGCCGAGAGCTGGCATGCATGCATGCATGCATTCATTCATGCACACAACAGACATCCATATATCTTCGCTTTCATCATGCATCTTCAGAGGTAAATGTTACGGATAATAACATATGTAGGCTCTGCCTTTTGTACATTTTGTCCAGAACGATATAACTAATTCTATTTTTATCAAATTAGTCCACTCTCCCCTATTAGAATATAACTTGAAAGAGGATTTTAGCTGTTTTAATAAAAATAAATAAATTGTATCTTTATATGTAATCGTGTAAAAACTTACCAATGTTTCAATTTTCAATTCAATTATAATTAAAATATATTTAGTCATTTATAACAAATTGGTCCCTAAAATAAAATGGTCACTCTTTTCCTATAGAAAGATCTGTTTTAAGAACCTAACTGGTATAAACTACTAAATGTTTCCCCATTAACTAGTTTACTAAATATTGGAGTCTTGTATGACATTAAACCCTAATTCATTTTCACTAAGCTGCCAGCCTCTCTCATTTTTCTTTCTCAACTCTCCCCGCAAGCAGCCTCTCATCATGCATTCGCACGCCCTGACGTTCGCACACCGTCGCTCACGGCTCGTTGCCGCACGCCGTTTGGCGTCATTCACTGCACGCCACGATTGCTCGCCGGTAATTTTTTTCCGAAAGTTTTAAACAATTATCAAATTCTATGTCAAGAAACTTGGAGAAGTCTTTGAGCATGATGATTGGGAAGGTTGCTAACAGTGAGCTATTTTCAATGCCCTTAGCCTTCTAAATACAGTCTTCTAAAGCAGTTTCAAACCACAGTGTTCTTTAAAGGCAGGTCTCTCTTGAGCAGTGGAAGTGCTCAATGAATGGGAAGCACAGTGGAACTAGTCCAATTAATTAATCAACAATCGGGAGATTGGCTAGCTCTCCAATTTCGGATTTGCTCCCGAGAAAGAAAGCGAGAGCTGGGCTTAGTTGAATAGTCAATCCCATGCAGCATGAAGGGACCTCTCCTGAACGGAAAGAGTGAAGTACCAGTCTCTACTATGGATCAGAGGTCTATCCTTTGCCTAAATCCTTGCACCCGCATACAGCAGTATGGCAACTTGGGTTGGGGCTCAAGATCAACTCGTCGCTCTTCTATATTCGAATGTGCTTTTCTAGGAGCGTTACGATCTGCAGCTCCAATGATCTCTCATGAAGTCTTGAAACAACAATGTCGGGGAGGGAAGAGCATGTGGGCAAGTAAAAGGAAAAACATTTGCACATCCATTCACATTAGTGGTTTTGCACCAAATTGACCCATAATAACATCTTTTAGATGAAAATACCTCTTAATAGTCTAAAACTTAAAATTTTTAACCAAGTTCTAAGCATTATTATGATATTTGTGGTTATTTTGAAATTTTGTTTTATAAATATATATTATTGGGCCTGTTGGGCCATATATTGTTGGGTGTACTGTGCATATCGTAGGTCCAAATTAATTATATGGGCCAATCCAATGTGATTCCATTACCCGACCCATCAACCTTTTCTGCTACAGACGCGGAAGCCTGCTCGAGCGCTTCTGAACAAGCATTTTGATTCTTCCATCGTTCCCAAGCCAACGAAACGAAGCAGAAAAGTAGACAAGGAGAAATCTCTTCGTCTCGTTTCAGGTTCTAAACTTTTATCGTTGGATACTCTGTCTTGCTTTCCTTTTGTTTATTTTCGTTCTTTTTCTTTTTGGTTTGGCACGTTGGTTAACTGGATTGTATTTGATTAATTGCTTCAAGTTGCAGTAAAAGAGAGCTTGGTTTTGGTTTCTCCGTTGTGGGTTGACTTAAATTTTTCATCTTTTTATTTTATTTTCTGTTTTGTTATACCTGCCCAGTGCCTTGTGTGTTTGTTTGCTGGGAAAGTTGAGGAAAAGATAAGAAATAGGGTTGTGTTATTTTTGTGAATTATGGAAATTTAAACTTAATAAAGAAACAAAAAATAATGCATTAATTAAAGGTCTTATTTTGTAGCTTTAGAATGAATATATGAATTGATTTTCTTTGTCATTGGCCACTTGGGTTGCTTGAAATAACACTTGGCAACTTTGCTTCAAAATCTATTTCCAATAATCAGGCAAAGACGAAATATTTAACATGAGTACCTTGAATCTTTGGTAAACTACTGAACCTGATAAAATTTGTATTGTTTGAAAGTTCAATGATTGATTTCATCAAAACATTAAAGGATAAGTATTTTATTTTTAAATAAACTGATTTTTTTTTAAGTTCATAGATTTATTGCAATGTGGTGCTGCTAGCTGAACTAATTTTTTCTTGTTGTGAAATTGGCTGATTACCATGTTCAGTATTGGGCTGTCTCCTTACTTTCTGGGTATATTTATTGTCTAAAAGGGGGGAGAAAATGCCTTTGGGACTAATATTAGGTATAGGAAGAGCAATGCAGAGGAAGCGTATGTCATCACTTGACATTCTCTCATCAAAACGTGCACCAAGAGATTATTACAAGGGAAAGAATTGCAAGCCCACTGGTTTTCATACTCGCAAAGGTCGATTGCACTGCATTCTAATTTTGCAACTTACCTTCTTCACACATGTATATCAGTATATGGAGGCTAGTTATTGGAGACCTTTAGGAGATTACTGATAATTCTTGAGTTTAGGAAACATACTGATCTATTTCTGGTTATCCATGGCAAAAAAAAATTCTGGTTTTTCTTTTTCCTCTGAGACTTGTTGATATAAAGAGAAGTTTAACAAGAATGACAATGTGTATGTGAATTCGGTGGAACAAATCACAAATAACACCGTCGTGATTGAAATTCAATTTTATCTAGTTAGTTTTGTAAATTTTATCACATTGATTCTAGTGCAATGCATGTTGATTCTCTCAGATTATTTGAGATTTAGATAGACCAGGGGTTATGTTAGGTTCTACGAGTGCTTTCATGTGCTAATAAGATTTCATTCATACTCATCGAGTTTTTGCTTAAACATGTTTGGGTGTAATTTGTAATCTTTTATGTTACACCATTGGATGCATCCCACTTGGGGTTTAGAAAACTACTTATGTTGTAACCAAGGTCATTTTCTTCCCATGGCCAGACCCTTGATTTTATAGGAGAAGGTTAATAATTAGAAATTCTGTGTTGCGTTCCTGCTTAGAAAGAAAACAAGGGTTGGGACTTTTTTTCTTTTTTTTCTAAGAAAAAAATTGACTATAAAAAAGGCTGAAATAGGATTTTCTTACAAAGTGTCACAGTTCAGGCAGGTTAAGTTACTGTGCCCGTAACCCAAATAAAAGTTGTTTCATTTTGATTTATTGAAGTTTGAGTTGTAGTTATGTCTGAACTATTGTATTAAAGGTTATAGTACAAGGCTACAGGGTAGACAGTTTTTCTGTTTATTGTTTAACACTTAATTGCAGGTGGGTATGTTGTGGTGCAGGAAAAACTGCCAAACTATGTGGTCTCTGATTTAGCAGACTTCAAGGTTCTCGTATTCTGTCCCTTCTCTCTCTCTCTCTCTCTTCTTTTTTTATTTTTCAAAAGACCTCCTTTTCTTGATGCATTGAAATTTGCATGGGATCTAGGTGACAATATCTGGCATTCTGGGAAATTTCTTTACAGTACATGTTTAAGAAGTTTGTAGGACATGATTGAGTTTTGGGGAACTAAGTATCCTGTTTAAGAAGTTTCTCAGAACTTTTGCTATTGTTTTAGAGGTGCATGTTGTTTCCATGGGCAGTGGCTTGTTCTTGATGCTTGTGAAAGATAATTTAAAATCTTTTCAGTGGCCCATCTTTTAGGTCACACAGCAAGCATTTAGAAAATTTTCTACGGCTGTAACCCCATATATTTGTTTTCTTAACGCTTGTGTTGGTAAGCAAGAAGCTCTCATGAGGCTTTAGGTTTTCCCAAAATTCAAGTTAGGTACTTTCCTATTTCACAAATTGTGAATTTATTGATGAATCAGTGAGTGTAAAATCTTTTCATTAGTTCCTCTTTAACTCATGCTCTGGAACCCTTGCTAATCCAACATGATGTATAGGACTGCCTATCTTTATTTTTTGTTGGGGAATTCCTTTTCTCAGTACTTTGTATGTTTTAAATATTAAGATTTGGGGCTTTTGTTCATGCCTATCTGTCTGCCCCCATTAGATAGGCTGCAAAAAGAGATTTGCACATCCAACACTGCTGGCACTCACTTGTTAAAGGCTACTTTTGTTTCATGGAGAGGATTTCTTGTGCCAAATAAGCAATCGAGTATTCACTTTTATAGATGAAGTGTTTTTCATGCATTGCTGATTCAGACTCACCATTTAACCTTTCAGCTTAAGCCATGCGTATCTCAGTGCCCGAGAGAGGTTAAAACAACCGAGGCTGCTGCAGAATTAGGAAAATACTAGGAAGTGTTTCTGATCTTTTCCCTTGTCGTCAAACTGCTGCAGCATGTGGGACATATTCAAGTTCATCATAATCTTGTGATGCAAATCTAGATGACATAGTTAGAAGCTTCTTCATTTTAAACTTATTTTGGAGTTTGAACTGTTAGCATTTCCATCTGTAGATTCCAGTGATATTTTACACCATTTTTAGGTGTATTTATTTGAAAGTAGAATATGAGGTTGAGAAATAGTATGCATGCAGGATTATCTTGATCTTTGTTTAGGTTTATTTGTTTCTTTGAATGAGAACTGAAACATAAAAAGTACTGATTTTGAAGTTTGTGTTGGAACTATTGAAAAGGAAAAAGAAAAAACAAACACAAATCAGAATTATCTTGATCTTTATTTAGGTTTATTTGTTTCTTTGAATGAGAACTGAAGCATAAAAAATACTGATTTTGAAGTTTGTATTGGAGCTATTGAAAAGGAAAAAGGAAAAAACAAACACAAATCAGACACAACAAGAACATCATCCTTTGTTTCCTTTGCTACCATCAACGTATAATAAAAAGGGTAAAGAGTATCTAATGAAATCCAGGGGCAAAATCCTCCTTAGAAGACAATTTGCAGAGCATTTATGGTTCATATCTAACTGCAGGGCCAGACCCATATATTTTTGTATTGTCTTCAATTCTACACAGAAATTCATTTAAGAAATCTTTAGCATTTGTCAGATGTGGGTTTATATCAATACAAGGAAAGATGCCAATATGGTCACTCATTTTACTGGCTTTTTTACCAATCATACCAAATGTA
The DNA here is from genome assembly GCA_019650275.1 of Xylocarpus granatum. NCBI lineage: Eukaryota > Viridiplantae > Streptophyta > Magnoliopsida > Sapindales > Meliaceae > Xylocarpus > Xylocarpus granatum. Next base: position 42,641 of record BNST01000541.1, on the reverse strand, counting down.
AACTGAAACATACATCAAGATGCTAAGGTAATTTAATAAATTGTTGGTAAATAAATAAAGATTGTTCTTTTGTCCATGGTGTGACTCTTTTTACTTATGATTATGATGTGGAGGATAGGATTTGTTTGTGTATGACAAGTTGCAATCAATCAACACAAACTTACTTTCCTTGTGTTAAAATTTCCATGTAATCGGAATTATTGATCATCTTTGATTTAATTAATGACATGTTTAATCAATGTCAATCACAAATTTGAGAAATAATATATATATATATATATATATATTGTTAATGGCTTATATAGAAGCCTAAGATTCTCCTTTAATTTCCATTTACACCAAAATCCAAAATCAACAAAAGCTTTTACTGTTCGATAACACAAATGGGGTTGGGTTGTTGAGAAGCAAAAAAGCCCACAGCTTTCACTGTCTTCTCAAAACACAATCACACTATTAAGTCCCCATCAGTCCCTCAAATTTAACCCTATTCTACGAATAAAAGTTCCCCTTTTGTTTTCCTCTTTCTTATAATTAATTTATTTAAACTTTCTCTTTCTCTTCCTATCTCTATCTTCTTCTCTCTTCACACGTATGTGCACGTGCCTAAATATACAGTTGACACGTGTATTTGCGTTTTCGTGTGATAATAGATAAATACGTGCTATCGAATATATGCTAGGTTGCATTTGCTGTCAACTCTTGTCTTTTTCAAACACGCATGTGTTTATAATAGTTCTTGTTTAACATACAAATACAAAAAATCTCCTTACAGTAATCAAATGAAATAACAAAGACAGTAGTAGTATGTCTTCTTCTTTTTTTGTTGGTTTTGGAACATATGTGACATAATCTTGTTAGTTGATTGAATATACAGTCCGTGCATGGAATGCCTCAAATACTTCAATGTAGAAATATAGACACATGTCTAGTGATGCTTGATTTCTGAGCTACACTTTTTCGATTCACCTAACACAATTAAGTAGCTTAAAATTATGATCTCAGCCATAATTGTTTTTAGAGAGATGAAGATATATATTTGGAGATTCTTGCTATGCGATTCAATTTCTGCTGATAAGAGAATTAAAGGCTAGTCTAGTCTCTAATGGGAAAACTAATACCGCCGCATGACTGAAAATGGTACGAAGGTTGACAAATTTTGATCCATGATGCCATACATTAATCCTCCATCAACATCAAGTGCCAGCATTGTCTAACCAAAAGTCGATTCGAGTTAAAAACAGCTTCTGGGTTTTTTGGCTATAGCTTTTGCAGCCAAGGTATCACTTCAAAGAGATTGCAAATTGCAATGAAAGTTGTGGACGGATACAAGGGCTGGCACAGCATAGTATTTTGTATTACATGTTTTACTGTGTTGGTTTTTTATTGCATATGAAAATCCTATCACATCAATCTTGAAATTCTGCTTGATTGAGAGTTCCTTAACAAGATGATTTCGTGAAGCCCTAATTCTCAGCAAAATTAATGACCTAAAAAACGCTGTGGCATTAGGATTATGATGTAAGAGCATAATAAACATTTCACATTGACAGGCTTGAAAAGATTCCTCGACAGCCCTTAATTGACCAACACTTTTAAATTTACCATCAATGGTAAAAATAAATTTTTTGAATTTATTTTGTAACAACTTGGGCATCAAGCAAATAATATTGTTTATTTTGTGTAAAAAAAACTTGTTACAAATTTGTGTCTCAATAATTGAATAAATATTATCCGCAGAGGATATAATACTTATTACAAGTTTGTTCTTGAATTTTAAAGTAAAAACACGGTTACTTAATTGGGAGAGCTCACTAATAATGAAAAATATGATAGATTTTCAATATCAAATTCTTATGTAGTTGATTCAAAAGGAACAATTTTATATTATACATTTATCAAATCGATGGTGAGTAACAGTTAATAAAGTAATTATATGCTTTAATTGATCATATAACGTGATGATTTCGGCGTGTAACTTTGAATTAAACATATGCTTCATAATTATATCATTGAAAACCCTAAATCTAATCACAAGGGCACTAAAGATTTGTACAATTAAGTACTAGATTGCTACTTGTATATGTACATGTATCTTCCAAGTTTGAGCAATAGAGAAACATCTTGTTCTCTTCACATGCAAAATTTCATGACCTAAAATAAATTACCTGACCCATTATTTCAAAACTATACAAGTTTGGTCATGAACATCAAGGCACATGAACATGTGTGTGCCTCCCCTTGTATGCACATACTTGTATATTTTCAAAACACCCTCAACATTTGATTTTCCTCTTAAGGCGAGATAGGTAGACAACATCAAACTTGCTTCCTCTTAATTTTTAAATATAATTTTATAGTTCAGATATTTTATTAATATAATTTTTCAATTGCTAATTCATATAATTTTATATGCTAATTTATGTAAGTGGCAATAATTCAGTTCGATAATTTTTTATCTTATTAAGTTATCGATTTACATCTTTCACTCTAAGTTATAATATCAAATCGACATACATGTAGACTCAAAATTTATGCAACAAATTAGAAAGAGTTGTACGATTTGAGTTACATACATCATTCAAAAACATTGGCAACAAATGGAATCCACATAGATGTCACTAAGCAAAGTGTTTGTTAAAGTGCCCAGGTTACCGAATTGCAAATGCATAAAAATCACATCTATGAACTTGACTGAAATTCAAAAGCTAGGGGATCTCGATATATTTTTTTTCCCCATATCTTACTAACCTAAACATGCAAACAAGGATTGATGGAGCATATATGGTGGGTTTTTTCCGTACAAAGTTTGGCTATCTTATTATCAAACTCAAGTTATTAGATCAGGCTAGACAAGTGTTGTTGGCATGGAATCAAAACATCCCACAAGCTGCTTTTTTAACACATATGTTTATTAGAGGCCAAATATGATAGGATTAAAAGGCAGCTTAGCTGGTCATTCCTTTTTAAACCAATCGCTGTATTGGGTGAAAAGAAAAGCCTTCTCATCATTTTAGGGTTTGCCTTACTTGAACAAATTGTTATTTATTTATTTTTATTATAAACTTATGAGGGTTGTTAAGGCAGTTGGACCATCAATTCAAAATAGGAATTCTAGGGTTTACTGGTTAAAAAGCAATTAAGAATAAAACAACACAAGGAATATGCTTAATGCTGCTAAGAGAGATCATCAAGTCAATTATAAACAGGGTTGCAAGCTATAAATATGGTGGCTAGGGTTAGGGCCTGAGAGAGTAAAACAATTTATCTTCTCTGTCTCTCTCTCGCTCTTTGTCTCCTACTCTTTCTAATGCCAGTTTCTGATTGTGGGTCGGGGAACCAGTTTGAGAATTCTAGACCAATTTATAGAGGGTTTGGAGAAGAAGAAGGAGGAGAAAGTTTTGGGACTAGCAGAATGAGGAAGCGTCAAGTGGTTTTGAGACGAGAAGAACCATCGAGAAGCTCAACTACTTCATCTGTTACTGTTAGGACTGTGAGATATGCAGAGTGCCAAAAGAATCATGCTGCTGGCGTCGGGGGCTACGCCGTTGACGGCTGCAGAGAGTTCATGGCCAGTGGGGAAGAAGGAACACCTGCTGCACTTACCTGTGCTGCCTGCGGTTGCCACAGAAACTTCCACAGAAGGGAAGTGGAGACCGAGGTTGTTTGCGAGAGTCCTTCACCGCCTTCAACCGAGGCTTAGAAGATGAAACTGCTTATGCTTTCTAATGGAGGGTTAATTCACCGTGTCATGGATTAACTTGCTGCTGCCCTATAGCTATTTTGGTTTGTGTTCGGATATTTTCCAGTACTTTTTCCTTCTCCGTTTGAGATTGTTGTTTTGGTTTTCTAGGGTTAATTCCATCGACATGACTAGGTAAAAACCTCCTTGATCATCATATTCGTGTACAAAAAAGAGATGAAAGTGTATTGTGTTCTTTGATATGAATGAATGATTTCCCCCTTTTTGTTTTCAGAAACCATGGTTATGTAATATATCCTTAATTCAAGCGAGTGTATTTTATGAAAGCAGGTAATTTCAGATTGTGAAGGTAATTGAATGATGGACTGAACGATTCTTTCCCAAATTCCATGGTCAAGTATAATACCATCAACTCTGTAAATAAAAATAAAATTGAGGGTAAGTATTTAAGAATAAGTCGTCTGATTCTGTTTGAATTCACGACGATTACCAAACACTCTACTTGTTATATTTTATACTAATAACATGTATTAATAATTTTTTACAAGGTATAAACTTGTGTAATCGACAGGTTTTAGTACAATTATATACGTTGAATGGTCTTGCTATTGCTATTTGTAGTTGTTAATTTGAAGCGGAAGAAGAATATATCATTCAGGAATCATACATAGCTAATATAATTGGTGTACACCCAACCTAATCAATTGTGCAATATTATCATAATTGTGGAAAATGGATACCTCAAGGGGAAGAAAATCTTTTGGAATAATAATTTCCCGAATTTAGTAGTCTAATCTGTATGGTAAGGTCACTTTGTATTTGGAGTTATAGGTCCCCACACATTTCTAATCATGTTGGTTGTTATAATGGAAAATTTTCTCAGTGATGTACTTAAAAGTAGATTAAAGCTTAAACTATAATCCATCACTACTTTTAGTTGGTCAATACAACTCATTAGTTCAAAACCTAAGGAAAGAATGTTAAAGCCAAAATTCAACAAATGGTTCATTAACATTATTATTAGTATGCAAATGTCGTAATAAAATATTAACTTTCGTAAAATTATTTTAATTTTATTAAAAAAAATTTATGTAAGACTGACGAGTCATATCGTCATATTTAAATATATACGTATCGTTATAATAATAAAATATGAATATCTATTTTATTCAAATAATTTTTTTTTAATTTAAACATATAATATTTTGTATAATTTATGAATAAAATTTTGAATTTTCATCTTGATCTTTATAAAATTGATGATCAAACAAGTGGATGGATATTTTACATGGAAGGTGTGTAAACAGAAATGTCCAAGGTATGCAATGGACAGACTTCAGGTATACGTTGTACTGAATTTGGTACAAGTCAATTCATAAATATCACAAGATTGATCTCATTGATAATTTCGGAGTATGAACTCTTGCAGAATCGAAGAGGAAAATCTGTGCTGTCAGGCCTGTAATTGGATGCTTTATCTCCTAAGTTGATGTGCATTTATAAATACTTCTGTTCGAGAATGCAAGTGATTCTAGCCAGCCAGCCAGCCAGCTATCAAACAACAACAATGGGTAAATTCATTTTCATTTTCTTTACCTAAATGTACCTTTAATATTTTATTAAGGATCATTAAGCAACTTATCATTACCTTCCATCTCTTCTTTGTCATCACTAGTACCACCATCATTTCAAGGTCAAATCATTAGCATGTTATCCTATCTAATAGAAGCTTAGTAACATCATACTTCTCTTTTTTTTTCCTTAAAATTTCATATATCAATGTCATATAAAAGTAAACATTATATGCTCACCACTTTTGCATTGGAATCCTATTTATGTTGTTTCTTTTTGTTTGGTTAAACCTTCTAATACAGGACAAACAAGATTCAAATTTCTAAGCTTTTGTATTATCGTGAGAGATCTTATTCGTTGAACTAACTCTTTTTAATAAATTCTTATGTTATATACATGAACGAAAATAAAAATCTTTAAAATGGGAATTAGGGAAATAAATTACCTTCTTGTAATAAAATTTTTATGTTTATACTAAGTTTATGTTGATAATGGGAGTTTTCAAAGAGGCCCAACTGTACATCTATGGGTTCGATAGAAAAACAAAGTATAATGCTCAGCCCATGATCCATAAAGAAGGCCGAGCATTGGCCCATTTCATGATGAGCCATTTCCTTGTTCACAACCCAAAAGAAAATTTCATTCAAGGCACAGTATTGGTAAGTTTTGATTTATAGTTCAAACTATTGTCTAGTAATTTTCTTTTTAATAAACAAGAAGTTAATATAACATCATAATTAAGATTTTGTTCTATGGTCACTCAAATTTTCGGGATGTAACATTGTTTTTAAATTTTATTAATAAATATTTAACATGATATTAGAATTAAGATCATCTTGTTTCATATTCATATGGTACTCTACTGCTAGTAACAAGTGAATTCAAGCCAAAAATTGGGTAGCATGTGATTAGGGAAAATAGACCACAAAATTTGCCATATTGGGTCAGGCAATAGGGATCTTGGGTTCATTGTTTTCACAGTCTACAGTGCAGTAGGGCTAAATTACAATGCAAGCAACCAAGCTAAGCAGGCTACTCTGCAACAATATGCCATTTGATCAACCCACAGTTTCAAAGTTAACCTTCTTAGGATTGTGTAAACTTACTTGGCCCAGAAAGTCATCTTTTGGGTAACCAAAAATATTTGAGATTTCTGACAAGAAGAATGTGAATTTGTTAGGTGCATTTTGTGGTGTAAAACAGATTGTGTTGCCACCAACACCACACCAATTCAATACCAGCATCATCATAATGAGATTACATGAGAAAGATGTCCAAATTGATTCAAAGATTACGTGAATAAAGGTGTAAACCTAACACATGCATGATATTGTCAAATATGAAGATTACCAGGGACATCACTTCGAGAATATTTTGGACCACAATTCTATTTTAATAAAGTGTTGTAATCTTTATGCTGCAAATAATTAATTGTGGTCCTTCATTGATTTGTAATAAGTGATTCTTCCAGTATATATGTTCATGCTCTTTTATAAAGAGGATGATCAAATCAATCAAGGGTTAGGATTTTAAGTTGTAATTTTTTTATTTTTTTTTGTTTATCCCTCTGATTGGTTTCATCCAGCTTTGCAAGCAATTGGGTAGAGTATCTAATCTAACAATATCTTTTCTTTTTTCTTGGAAATGGAATAAATTACTTGAGAAAACGCTTCCCGGAAGCAGAAGGTAATGCCAACCCATCAAACTATGGTTGGATTTGTAAGAAGCCATGCAATTAGATTAATGGGATTCCGGTAATCCAGTGTCTGGTGAAAGGGGTAACGTGAACCATAAAAGTTACCTAACAATTTCAATTCAAAGTTGAGATATCTAATCATGCATATTCTTGACAAATGACAAATCACACTCAAGTCACAGCAAATTTAGTTGACATGTAAATAGAGGCAGCACAGAAACTCTGCCCATTTACCCATCAAATTTACACATAAAAAAGCTGCACCAGCTTCATATCCTTCAAGTTAACTCCACGACTAAGCATAATCGCAGCCACAGAGATTCAAAATTATTAGCAGGAAGGAAGACTATGACAAAAGCAACCAGATTTACAGTAGATGTAAGAATCATAAATTGGTTTGTCTCCTGTAAATTAAACGTGTCATCAATTCCTAAAAACTCTCACCACTTTTGACATTCTCAAAATTCCAATCAATACCCCGATGACATAATACCCAACAAAATATGAGGGGGTGAGGTTTGAATATTAAATTCCCTATAACATCTTCAAAATTTTGTTCTTCCTTTTACATTAATTGGTATGCTAATGGCATTAAATAGCCCATGCTTTGGCAGTTGAAGGCTAAAGAAGAAGTCATGCCTCCCCCCATAAAAACAAGATTACTAAAAACAAGAATACTGACTTCATCAATGACCAAAAACCAAACAAACCACAAGGAGGTGTTAGACAAGACACTCAACATTTAAGTACTACTTTCTTCATCATCAAAGCAACATTATACTGTAATACTACAGAGCACTGATGGTAAAAGAATAAACTGATCAAACTCTGCTTCCCTCAAGAGGAAAGTTTAAATAAAATATGCCTAAGCATTAGATTATACCCTAATCATCAAGTCTAATCCAGGGATTTTGTTGTTCTCACTGTAGCCATCATGTCCCATAGTATAAACATTATCCAAAACACCAAAAGCTAATTGCCTAATGAAGAAGAATGCTTGCTTTTTATGCACTTTAGGAGGATATAAATAAAGAAACAAACTTGATTCTTGAGGGTTTCTGTTGGGGGTGCGAGAGTTGATCGTATTAACCACTGAAATGATAAGATTATTATAGTGTGCTAATTAAAATAAGGGAGAAAGAAGGGCAATCAATGATCAGAAAATGATGCAAGTCCTAAAGAAATAACAATAAACTATCAAATCGCTTGCAAACATTAAGAAATTAAATCAAACATTCAAGTACTGCGTAAAGTTAAAGGGGATATAATAGAATAATGCGCAACCAATATAATCTAATTAACTAAGCTAGCAAGCAACACTTTTTGGGTCTTTCTCTCAGACAAGAGAGAAGAAAGCACCGTTCAGGGGACATCAGATTCAGAAGAATTAAAGCACAGCAAGAGTGTTCACTTATGCAGAGATTAAAATGAAACAGAAGAAGAAATCGAGAACAAAATAGGAGTAATTGAAGGAAAAAATGATGGGAAAATACTAAACAAAGGAACAGAGAAAGAAATTGAAGAAATGAAGATAAATTCCTCTTTTTTTGAAGCAATCTCTCCTATTCCATGTTATATCCTCAACAAAGTAGTGATGATGATCATTTAATTGAACTAAAGAAACAAAATGAGAAATTAAAGAGATAAAATAAATAATTAAACAGAAGGAAGGAAGGAAGAGAAGAAAGAGAGAAAATTAAAACAACTAAATTAATAACCAGTAGTTGTCGTTCTTACTCTATCTAACACTTATTATCTCATCAAAAGGATCATCCCATCGATATTCAAGATGAAGAAGACGACCCATTAGCAGTGGCAATATGCGCAACACTTTCACTTTCAAAGTGATGATTCAAATTCTGCACTGTGATGTTGTTGTTGTTGTTTTCCTCATGATCATCACTATTGTTGTGGTTGTCGCTGATGATGATGATCTTGTTGTCGTCGTTGCTGTTGTTGTCTTCGTTACTGTGATTATCAAGATTGATTGTTCCTCCTCCTCCTCCTCCTCCTCCGCCACCGCCTCCGCCGCCGTTGCCGTTGCCGTTCAAATCTCTCTTAAAGAAGGTATTCTTATTATTGTGCATCCAAACTTTCAACACAGTTCTATCAACGCCAATTTCATTGCAGAATTCTCGAACCATTTCATCATCTCTCTTCTGCATCTTCCACCCAACTCTCTCGGCAAACTGAAACATCTTGTCCTTCTGACTCTGGCTGAACTTGGTCCTGAACCGCTTTCTCGCGCTCGAGTTGCTGCTAACATTAACATTCAAGTTGCTAATCATCGCCTCTGGTGCGCTATGCAAGTTCCCAGACAAAGCAAGCAGCATGTGTGGTGCTGAAGGATAATACGACGAGGAGATCGGTGGTGGTGATGAAGAATTAGGACTCCGCTGAGACTGTGGTGGCTGCGGCCGTTGTGGAGGCGGTAGTGGGTGGTGACGGTGCTGAGGCTGATACTCGATTGTAGCTGTCGTGTTAGCGTTTGTCAGGTTGCTTAGAGAAGTATTTATAGTATCTTCGGGTTCACGGCGGTGAAAGTTGCGATGGCAGCCGCAAGCTGCACACTTTAACGAAGTGGGGTCGGTTGCCGTAGCCGTAGGAGACGGCATGAACTCTCCGCAGCCATCTAGAGCATGGCCACCCAAGCTGGCCGCGTGATTCTTGAGACATTCTTTGTAAGTTATAACAATTGGGTGATGATGATGGTGGCGGAGCTGGTGGCGCTTTAAGACACCGTTAGTGAACGTCTTGCCTGACTGGATCCGAGTAGCACCCGTTTGATTATCAGTACTTTCAGTTTCTGGAGATTTTGTTGTGGTTGTATTTGCGTTTGCGTTGGTAAGGGTTATATCCATCGCTTAAACATTTAAAGCTTAAAAAAAAGAAGAAGAAGAAGAAGTGATTTCGATACGAAAAGGTGCTTTCAAGAAGTCATTAGGGTTAGGTTTTTGTTCAAAAGACTGATTTTCCTTTTGTATTTCATGGAGAGAAATGGAGGAGGAAGAAGAAGAAGAAGAAGAAGAAGATGATGACGATGATGATGATGAGCAGTGATGACTGTTGATAATAAAAATCTGGGTTTTGTGGTTGTTATTTTAACCCTAGTTCTAATCCATGGTTAATTTTTAACCCCACTCAGGGTTAGATAATATAGGTATTTCTATATATTTATATTTATTACACAATACTCAGTGACTTTAACGTAGTCGTGTACATTTTTAACGTCCACTGGATTTTCTAATCTTAATCGTATTCTGACTCGCTGTCGCATCGAGGCTTTAGGAGTCTGAAAGCATCGAGTTGACTCAGTGAGTCAACAAATTTTTAGATTTTGACGGTAACGCATGTTAATTTCCTCGAGTTGCTTGCTTGCACGGAGGAGGTGGACCGCTGTAACGGTAGCTATTTCCTTCTATTTGATCTCGCCGACGCCAGCCCCTTACTTTTTGACCAAACATTCCTTTTCTCGCGTTAAAGACTATATTACCCCTAACCAGAAATGTATATTACAAGGATTAAGTGTGTTTAACAAATTTAAATTATTTAAGATGAGGTTAGTAGAAGGCAATTGGGTGGGGCAAAAGCGTCAATTGACATCGTTTGAGTCAATCGAGGGTGTTTAGGTCAATACGTCCCTAAAATTAAAGGTATCTTTGTCGTCTCGAGAGAATTTTCGGAAGTTGAACGGACTTGTCTGGTCCGAACACCCGGGCGATCCAAAGAACCAGACAACCGAAATCCCCGTTTCGGAAAACCGAACCGGAAATGAGGGCAACCCCCCGAGATTTGGAGTTTGGTGCATCAAAAAAAGGAGATGATTAATCATCGTAATAATCATGGTTATTACATTCAAAAAAGACATAATTGATTAGCGTACGAGTGTTAACACCAAGCCACGTGGCAACCCAGCTCCTTTACACTTTTCATTTGTTAGCTGCCACGTTGTAGCCTGATCTCGGCTTCACTCAGTGAATTTATTTATTAAAAGGAAAACAACCGACCGGCGGAGATGTTACAGTACACGTCACTACTGTAGTGTACTGTGTAGCATAATTAGGACAGCCCTTGATTGGGGAATTCAGAAATCAGAACCGCTGAGGCGGCTCTGAATTTGGAGTGATCAATAATTAATTAATATTACAGTGGGTGAAATTTTGGGATGGGATAAACGAGGGGGATGACGTCCGTACAGTAGCTAAGGTTTAATCATCGAAGACAGTGTAAATCCAACGGTTGCATTGAAACTCACAATTTCAGGAGACGACAAAATAATTTTAATTAAAATATATTAATTTACATTTCCTATATTTTTAAAATTATCAAAACATATTAATATATTGTGATTTAAAATAAATAATAATAATATTATTAGCTGTCATTAATTAGTAAATATATTATCCACGTAATTTAGCTCTAAATTAAATGTATTATTTATTTAATTATGATTATAAATATATTATAATATTAAATATACTATTATTTAATTATAATTATAAAAATATTATAATATTTAGCCGTTTGTATTTGACAAATTATCGAATCTTTCACATTTTATATCAAAATGACTACTTCATTAAAGTAAGAAATATTATGAGTATGACATTTCATAATTAATATAACACACTCGAATTCAACGAATATGCATAATTTGTAAGTAATAAATGAATTTAATTTTATTAAAAATAAAAAATTTTAATTAAAATTTATTGTATGAATCCTACGTCGTCGTTTCGGGGGCGAGGAAATCCGAAATTGTTAAATGGGTCCCAAGTCAAACAACAAAGTTATGAATATGCATTATTCATAAGGTGTTTAAACAAGGACATACCACCACACACCTCACCTAAAGACTAATATGTTCATTCTTTAGGGACAATGTGTCACATAGTGTGACATTTACTAATTGATCTTGGTATTATGCCATGTTATAAAGTTTTAGGTGATTGTAAAAAATTGACCAGTCAACTCTTTTGTATTCATTACGTGAATTTAAGGATTTTTTTTTATTTTATGAAAGGATATTTAATAAAATTGTCGTGCATATATGTTAAAATCAATCGATAATCGCATTGAGTATGATTATAAAAAAAAATTAAAACTGTATATCATAAATATTAGAAAAATATGGAATTTTTATTTATTAAGTTTTTTTTTAATTATTAATTTTAAATATTTTTGAAAAGTTACGATAAAAGAAATTATAAATTATACAGGAGAGACGATTGCAACTACAATAAAATGAAACCTAAATATAAAAACATTACAAAAATAAAATATTGGAAAGAAGCTTCAAATGGGTGTCATCTTACTAAGAAAAGAAAGAAGAAAGACAAATTGTGGGGAAATGGGTAGACTCTACACTTATCTTCATTCATAACCAAAGCAATTACATACTCCCATCTTTTCAAAATTCAATGGAAATGAAAGGAATGTTATGTCACTTCAAATATAATACTAGGACCCATGAATAATCCAATCTAAACACATCTTAATTAGGTTGCAAACTCAATTCATGTGTAGATGTCCACAGTTATTTAGAAAAAAAGTGTTAATCAATTGATGTGAAGTTTTACGAGTAAGGATGGTCACCCAAGCAACATTGAATTATTGTATGAAAATCAAATCTTGTTCTTCTTTTCTTGGAAATAATTGAGTAAACTTTTAAACTCTTTTACCTTTTTAAAAGTAATCTTTTATTAACATAAAGATAATGAAAATTTTTGGATATTTTAAAATTAGAATTTGTTTAAGACTAAAACTAAAAATGAACGATGCATACTATGTATTTTTTTTAAATTTAATTAATTTTATAAATATTAGTTAATTTAATAAATGATAAATAATATTTAAAATATATACAAAAAATTTAAAATATATAATTCAAAATTTAAAATATACTGTGAATAATATTTAAAATACGAAAAAAAATTAAAATATTATTATAAAACATAAAATAAATAGATGTAATGATTTATATATGTAGCTTAAATAATTTTATGAATGAACAATAACAAAAATGATAATTTTAATAAATATTGGTTCCCCTTAAATGAAATTATAGGAGTAATGGTCAAGGCAACAGCCAGCAAGCTTTAGTGCAATTATGGCATGTTTATTTGTTCTCCAAGGAGATATATGACCTACAACTACAGAGGCTAACTGGGGATCCCAAATAGGCAAAATGGGATTTTAATTGTTTGTGGGAATCCTTTTGGTGGAAGAAGAACAAGAAGTGCTTTTATCTCACTGGTCCAGAGAGAGAAAGAGAAAAAGGGAGTTTCAAGGGGTAGTAAGGATAAGGTTCTCAAAAGCACTTCTCAAACCAGATTTAATCTTCATTATTATTTGTTATTTGATAAGGTTTAATCATGTTTGTCATTTAATGTCTGCCTTATCTATCCTTCCAGCTTGACCTAATATTAGGTCAAATGATTGGAAATATTATATCCGACATCAAGCATCAAGATTGTTTAATTCTTTTTCAAAACTGAACAGCAAAGAAAGCAAAAAACACTGTTATCTGCAGCAGATTGGTGGAAGATTAAGCAGTCTTTTGCAACCCACGAAAGGAAGAAAGCAACAGCATGCTACAGTTGCATAAGTGTTTAAACAAGAGAACGAGCGGATTTGCAGGGCAATTATTTTGCATAAAGCCTTGTTTTCTTGCTTGCCTGCCCCTTTCAAAGTAAATTTCCAGCATGAAAATACAGTAAACATTTAATGGAGATTTAGCCTCAACCCACTATAATTTTTATGGAGGATTGCTTTGTGGGCAAAGTCACATCCTTTGCTTGGGTGCATAGACTTAGCAGTATTTAATGTGACGGTCATTGACTTGACTTCAAATAAAACGGCTCACTGGTGCGGAGTAAATGAAATCAGAATTAAATTCAGTAATTTAATTATTTCGACCTTTGGGATCAAATCGGAGTGATGTTAAAGTCATGATATCAACTGCATGCTGCAATTTCTGCTCTTGCTTGATTCATCGTCATTATGGTCTACCCAAGCTTGCAAGCAAGCGGGATGATTAGGGCAACTTTCAACAAGTTTACAGCCTTGCAGACTTCAGAAAAATTTTCATCAGTGTATCAGCGTGGGGTCTCTGCAGAATCCTGGCTGGACCATGTAGCAACTCTTTTCCGAACTTGGGCCCATGAAAAATTCTCTTTTTTGTTTTCCTGGAAATGGGGCCAAATTGAAATTTCGGCCACTACTATTCCATGCACAGACCCCAGAAACTGTAAAGCAGCATGGCTTACAAGAAATGATAACTACAGCAGGAAACGGAAAATTAAAACTAAGAGAAGCTGATCATGAGCTAACAAGTACTTAGCATACATGTTTGCTTGGTGGGAAAACTGAAACAGAAAAGAAAAAAGGATTTGAATGAAAAGAAAAGAAAACAGACATAACAAGAGATAATAATGGCATTTCTGACAAATCTACCTAACGATCCTGCAAGAATTGCACAGTGAATAAATTGTGTGGAAGAGAGAAACAAAATGATTAGGGTTTTGAAGGAGAACAGCTTTAGCATCTGCTAAGGGGACCCAGATGCTTGAATTCAAAAGAAAAAAGAAATCCAGGAAACAAGTTTAGCTAGATTAGTGTTAAGAGGAAAATGAAATCTCATAGCAGTAACGGTACAGCTAGCAAAAACCTGTAAGAAAAACAAAAACGATGGATGATTATGATTCATAGCTTAGTTAGGATGCAAGTGTTTTGCTTGAGAGACATCAATCTCATTGTTTGTTTGTCCGCAATGCCTTAACCACCTTAATAATTGACTGTTTGTAGGGCTCTCTACCCATGTGATGGATAATCAGGATCTTCTTCTACAGTAAAACAATTCTTACAGAAACTTGTATATGGGAGGAAGTGTGGCACCCGACCCATGTTGGAGATTTCTCAACACTTGTGTCAGGTGGTGGGACAAAGACAGCATTAAATTCTGAAATCATAATATTAAAGGAACCAATCTTATAACATCAAAGCTTGTAGATCAAGGAATCTAATACATTATCATACAATGCTTGACTATACACATTCAACTAAACTTTGCCCAAATGTGACATTCCAGAACTTTGTCACGGGCCCTGTCAGGAGTGTTTGGGCTTTGATGGGCCTTAAGCCCAATTTTGTTCAAACTTATTGGGTTGGCCTGACTCCATGCTCATGCTTCCAGGGCTTGCAAAAGTAGACAGTGTCCTAGGCCCCTATGAAATTCTGAAAAATAAACTTGGTTTCTCCCCATATGGCCTGACATGAGTAGTGCTGTGCAACTGCTTCTTGTACTGTTTTGTATGTTGCTGTGACTTGACTTGCATTTCACGGATCACCCACCACACCACCCACCATTTACTGCTGTATTTGCCACAATTGTATGTTGGAGTAATTAACTACAGGTATTAGCAAAACTAATAATCAGTTAGTAACTTTTTGTGTAGTGAACCTTAAATTATTACTTGACCCGAAAATATAAACATACAGAGAGGGGTGATTAAATTTTTTAAAAAATTACAGATAAATAGACCAATACAAGATCACTGTAAAATCTTGAATCTTGAGGTTTAATAACATTAAAATTCCATCTAAAATGGGTAAAAGTTGAATCTAAATAGCTGTAAAAACAGAGTACTAAGCATTAAAAAATGCTGGCGAAAACATTGAATAATAGACAACTAGCAAAGTTGTAGTGTTCTAAGACATGATAGGGAGGATGGTTTACAGCGCATGGTGCGCACTTTTGTCAAAGCGGTACAGCTTTGGTTCGTGTGCATGGCTCAGTAAAAGCACATGGTGTTCGTGAAGCCCTCGTCCTTAACCCCCAACTTTAAAGCATGTGGGCAATAATTGAGGAACCATTTGATCATTACCCTTTACCCCATTAATTAAATTAAGTATTAAAGTAGATCATGCCACTAATTTGCTTCCATCCACATGGCTCCAACACATATTATAGTGTAGAAAAATGTCAAGTTATTGTTCTATTTAATCCCATCACATAAATTCTCCCAAGAGACTTAAGTTTCTTTGTTTAGGATTAGGAATAATAGTTAGGATAAATTATTTGAGAGATCTCGTTTACTGTATTTTTTTTTATATATATTTTAGTGAATTTTTATTATAAATTATATAATTTAATAAATATATTTTGATTTTTAAAATTTAGTAATAAATTTTTAATAGAATATAATTTAAATTATTTATTATTAAATATAAAGATTAATAAGGGAATGGAGGATCCAAATCCTCTGTATTTATGCCCAACACCGCAGGTCACCTTCTCTCAATCAAACAAAGCCCTCTTCAAATCTTCCGTAGTTTCTTCGCATCTCTCTTCATCACCCGTTGTTCTTGTTTGGTTACTTTCAGAGGGGTTTGTTTGTAGCAAGTTTTAAGTTATGGCTAAATCTGTTGCAATCTTCTTCTTGGTTCTTTTTGTCATTTTCATGCTTCAAACCATGGTAAAGAACTATTACCCTTTTCATTTTTCATTCCACTTAGCAAATTTTTAGAGCTTTCAATGACATATTTTCTCTTCATTGTTGTTAATGCAGGTCATGGCTGCACAGGGAGGTCAGCACTATGACCCGGTAATCTTGCTTTCTATTTTTTGTGCATTATTCTGGCAAAAAGTTTTGATTTTTTTTTGAACTTTTGCAAGAAAACTGATGATTTGGTGATTATCCTATGATTTCAGAGACATTATGGACCTGGGAGTGTCAAGAGGTTCCGTAAGTTTCGCAACTTTTTTCCCATTTTCTTTGCAGTAAAATGAAGCACGAACTGATATTTGAGAAGAGAAACAGAAACACCAAGTAGATTTTGATCACAATGACAAATGTAGAAAGAGTCCAACTATTGTTTGACAGTGGTCAAAACGATTTGAAAGTTACCATTTTGACTGGTAGCAAAAGATTTATTGATGATGTTTTTTTTCTAAATCATTTCTGACTTGAGTTTTTGTTGACTGGATTGACCAGAATGCCCATCGAGATGCGATAAGAGATGCAGCAGGACTCAATACCGCAAGCCATGTCTGTTCTTCTGTCAGAAATGCTGCAGAAAATGTCTCTGTGTTCCTCCTGGTTTTTATGGCAACAAAGGTGTGTGCCCTTGCTACAACAACTGGAAGACAAAGGAAGGAGGACCCAAATGCCCTTGAACTCTTCGTTTTCCTTCCTCCTTTATCACCAATTTTAAGTTCCCTTTTTATGCTTTCCTACATAATATGTTGTTGGGTCCTGAATATATCTGGATTTCTTTTGTTGGATCCAAACGAACTGAGTTTATGTTTGTCAGTCACTCCTTGAGGTTTAGTTTCCTCTAAATGAGAGTGGCTAATCTATCAGATAAGCAAGAAATTTTCTTATGTTCTAATTAAGCAAAAGTTTTTATTACTTGAGTGCCTTTCTTGTACTGCGGGTGATTGGAATTGGAAATCAGTGTTAAAAGCAGTGAACTTTTACATGACAAGTCCATCACAATTCATAAATAAGCAGCTTTTAATAGACAAAGAAAGCATAGGAGTTGCGTTCTGCAACCTTCAATGTGCCCCAAAATCAAGGTGCATGCCATGAAACATAAAATGAGATTGATGATAATGCACATATAAATACGGGGCAACTCACTCTGTCTTTCCTTTTAGGTGCCAATTCTAGGCAGTATGGGGCAAAATAAGCAGAAACACTTATTGTCACTTCAGCTTTAAATTTGAGAACATGTTCAAAGCTATATTAATGAATTTGACCACTGTTTCTATTTTTGGGATTTCCTCATCGACACTAGGGATGCATTTGCTTTCCCAAAACAAATGTCTGCGTTTTAGAATTGAGCTGTCACTTTTAGTGGCCTTTCTGCTGTGCTTCTGCAGACATATACTCAGCAAACAGAGCTATAAAATGAGGGCCCAATTCAAACCACACATTCCCAAAAGCCTGTCACCTTGTTCAATATAAAATTCATTTGATGTTATTATTTAAAACTAGTTCGTGTACAGTGATAGAATGATATTATTGCAGTCTGCTTAAATACAGAGTTTCATGTCATAGTGTAACACAAACAGATTAAACAGCCAGAACATACACTACATTTATTGCACGTACATATGTATGCCCATTCAACAAGCAACTACGCAAGCTTACATGGTTATCGAAAGTCTTGGACGAGATATAAAAAAGAGAAAGAAAACAGGTCCCAAACAGAAAGAAAGATACTACAACGTATACATACATATACAAACATACGAAATGTGCTTAAAATAGTTGCCTCGTTATACTTTTCCTGCCCTCCAATAGCTCATTTGTGGCCTAGAAACTACCTCTTATTAGGGTCTGTGGCAGGTCAATTGGCATTCAAGATAGCAGGGGAAGATCTTCAGATTCGGAAGTTTCTTGCGCTTCCTGATCATCAGCTGTGTTTTCATCCTGGTTTTCTGTGTCGATCACAATGGCTATCTCTGCTCTGTCCCATGCTATCATATACTTCCTGATCACAAAGTTGTGCAAATTGTCATCAGGATTAATCGTAGGAGAATACTGGAATGACTGTGAATTTGAGAAGTTAGAGATAAAATAGAAACAGCTAACAGGTTTCTGCATGCGGCTTTGGCAGTAGTTGACAACAAATAATGTAATGTAGGAAGGGATCAAGAGCCACAATGTCAGCCGTAGAGGGAAAATGAAAAACGGAGTTCAGAGTTTAAAATTAATTTATTTGCGTCAGTTCTTTGATTGAACTCGCACCTGAGGAGGAATGTGAAAAGCTTGTAATTTTTCGGAGTTTGTGAATTGACTTAATAATTTTAGTTTTCGTATCATGCCAGTCGATTATTGTCAATGAAATTTACTCTTACATGGTACACAGTGGTGTGGATATCATCTTCCCCCAGGAAACTGATGAAAGCATCCTTGAAGAGCGTTAGAATCAGGAACTGCAAAGCAGTATAAATCTCATTTAGTTTGTGCATGAAGTTAAAAAATTATGTCTAAATGGCATATATACTAAAAAGAAACAGTTATTTGCTTTCGTATCAGAAAAATAATGAAGATTTTCATAAAAAGAAAGGTATCTAATTGATTCTCTCACAGTTGAAGGATACACACCAGTGCATTGCAGCAACACAGGATGGCTTGAACCTTGTAAGAACAGAACAGATACTAGTGAGTATATATAGCACAATCCATTTGCTTTTCATTTTTTAGATTTATTTATACATGTTCTTCGTAATTTTAATCATGGCTGTAAAGGTAGCCTTACAATGACCGTGGCACTACACCATGTTGAAGCTGCTGCAGTGACATTTTCGTTGTTGTCACAGTCATTCAATAGGCGGTGCTCCGCTCGCACTTTGTCGCAGCAACGGTGGTGATGAGTGCACTAGCAGCCTCGCCCGTGAGCCTATGGCGTCGCTGTAAAGCAGTGCAACGCAATTCAATATTCTTAATTATACGATGATAATTTATGTTTCAGGCCAGAATCATACAGAGTGATCAGGCTTGCCTTGCATCGATCTGTGGGCGACGAGAGCGCGGTAGAGCTGAGGTAGTGGAGCGCTGTAGTGAGGTTGATAAGCCTGTACATGTACATAGAAGCATAGAAAAAACACTTGCGTAAAGAATCTGAAGAATGGGAGTTACTTGGAGAAGCACTTTTTCATGTATATACCTGATGGCAGATCTCACAAGTGACATTTTCTTTGGCAATACACCACTTTTGAATGCATTTCCAGTGGGCAAACCGAGGAAAAAGGAGCTGGCGGTGGAACAAGGTTATGAATACAAAGAGTAGAAACATCTGGCAGATGCAACATTGTTATGCAGCAAAGGAGTCAGATACAAATTTCAATAAGTAACTAGAACAAATACAGTACTGATTATGTCAAAAGAGGAAGAAGAGGAGGAAAAAGCCATTTGAAGTGAGTTTACCTTGCAAATCAGGACAACAAATGCATACGCTACCAACACCATTTCGAATGTATTATACGTCCGAAAAAGTTTCAGATGAGATGCGTGTGATCAGTGTTATAGTAGTCGGGAAAATGCTTCCAAATTATGAAATATATTAATTACCAAATCAGTGCCAAAGATGATGATGATGCCAAAGAAAGTTAATTGTCAAATTAGAAAGCATGCCACACTGCTTTTTCATAGTAAAAAAGTGCTTTTAACGGTTTAAAAGCGCTTTTGACTGTTCCAGGTAACACCACATGATGTTATTTTTACCTTGATGGTGCCCTTGCAAGCACAAGGAGCCTCAATTTTCACGATGAAGTCTTCGTCCTGGCAGATACGGCTTTCAGTTTCCCGCCGGCCAAACACTTCCTCTTCATCGGGGTGCTCAATCTCTAACTGTTGGACGATGTCGATTGCCATCGAACCCGGTTGGTAATTGCTGGGTTGATTCCTTCTCCAAATGGCAATGAAATGTGTTCAAACTTCAGGGTTGTGAAGTCACAAGACGATCAGCGTTCAGAATAAGGTAATCACTCATTTTTGGAAACCTAAAAAGCAATGGTAACAATTCAAGACTCATTTTCTCGAGAAAATGAAAGAGAAAGGGTAACCAAGAATGCAAGTATGTATGTACATGTGTACGTGCGCGTACACACATATATACACACATACACATACACACATATATATACATACACACACATGTAAATAAGTACAAAACAATCAAGCTTCAGAAAATTCCCACAAACCCTACAAACAAGAACGTAAAGGAATGAAACCCAAAAAGGAAAATGAAAATGAAACTAAATGGACCGAGATGTATTGCTTCAATGACTGCGGGTTATGGCGAATGCAAAGAGACTGAGACTGATTATATAGAATGAGATGTGGCATCCATTTGTCCTAACGAACCTTAACATAAACATCAAGTCTTTTGGCACTACTTTCTTCTGCATCAACGCGAACTTGGTTGCCATCTGCTTTTGTTTTTATATGTTGCGGTTTGGGTTTATTGGACTGTCCTGAACCACGTTTTTCTCTCATTTGTCCAAACTCGAAACTATAACAAAATACTTATAAATAATTCTAAAATTTGAAAGAATATTTGACAATCAAATATTTAGTATCAATAGAATCTTCACTCTCAAAATTCAGATATTAATTTTTTTTATGTAATAAATCGATCAAATATTTTATTATTTTTTTTATAAATACTCGACTATTTTCTTATGCATATTATTTTGAATATATCAATTATTTTTATAAACATCACTTATTCTGTACACGCACATATTTAAAATTTTTTTTAAAAAATTAATTTTATCATATAATTTAATTTTAATAATATGATCGATAATACCTAAAACATTATTGATTAATTTAGTAGTTTGATATATTTTATATTTTTATAAATTTATATTGTATATTTTATATAAATAAATTATTTATTTATTATTATTATTATTATATATATTTTTTATAATTATATGCATAAGATATAGATTAATGGGTGCCATAATTAATGGGAAAATTGAACCGAAAAAGAAATAGATAATGGGCCAATTCATGTAAGTGGATAAGCCCATCTTTGAGCCCATCTCTCTTTGCGAAAAAAAAATATGTTCCGGCTCCCAGTTTCCCGCCAAAACCATACTTAATTGTAATATTAAGAAATATAATAAAAAAGAAAAAGAAAAGTGGGGGTGGGGAGGGGCGTTAGTTGAAGTGAAGGACACGTAGTCGACTCGGGAAAAATGGCGATGGAATCGGCGGAGGACTCGGCTTCACTAGGATCTGGACGATGGCCAAGGCTCTTCATTAAAGAAATGGTGATGCACAACTTCAAATCTTATGCCGGTGAACAGCGCGTTGGTCCCTTCCACATGGTTAGGACTTTTTTTTCTTTCTTTTTGGTTGTCGAGGAAATTTTGGAAAAGGAAAAGGAAAATTGGAATTCAAATTGAGTCAAATGATTTGAGTAATTGGATATATAGTTTATTGATTGAGTAAACTGATTTGAACAACTAGACTACACCGGAGTATGTCTGGTAACTGAAGGAGTTTGCAAGTAAATGATTTTCTTTACGTGATGTAATTGGAAGTTCGTTTTCGGTTGGTTGAGAGAAAACGGTGAAAATTGGTGGAAAGAGAATTGGTGCTACGAATATGAAAAAAATCACTCGATTCATTCTGCTAAAGCAGTTAATTAAACGTTGTTGGTATCTAAGGTTTTCCTCTCCATCTATTGGTCTCGGTAACCAAACTGAACATAATTTTCAATTAGAAATTTAAATCTCATTTTACCAGACCTGAAAACAATCAAATTCACGGACTTGATTTGATTTGATTTTCCAGTTATTTAATTTGCATATTATCTTTTTCTCGGGTATTAGAGTTTTTCTGCAGTTGTTGGACCCAATCGGAGTGGGAAAAGCAATGCGATTGATGCAATGCTTTTCGTATTTGGAAAGCGAGCCAAAGAGGTGCTATAAATTTCACTTTCTTCTTGGTTTCTTTGTTTGATAGGAAAAATATTTGCATGTCGTCTTCCAAATTGTAGCAAAGACGCATGGTATTTGATCATTCTGTCTCAATTTAAATATGCAGATGCGTCTAAACAAAGTTTCGGAGCTTATTCACAATTCTACCAATCATCAGAATCTGGATAGTGCCAGTGTTTCTGTTCATTTTCAGCAGATAATTGATCTGGTAATCTTTTAATTCTTTCTTATCTGGGTTTGTTGCTATTAAGTAATGTTTTCAATTATGTGTAAGGCTTGACTGGGATGAGCTTTTTGTTTTTACTGGCCTTTGATGGTGATATGTTGAAACTTACATTTTGATTATTGTCTTTCTGTCACAGTAGCCAAATAGAGCATTAACTGTGAAATTATCTGAACTAAGACTGTGATGAATACAGGAAGATGGAACATAAGAAACTGTTCCAGGAAGTGATCTTGTAATTACAAGTATTGCATTCCGGAATAACTCCTCAAAATATTACATTAATGACCGTACAAGTAATTTTACTGTGGTTACTAGGAAATTGAAAGGGAAAGGGGTTGATCTGGATAAGGGGTTGATCTGGATAACAACCGCTTTCTGATTCTTAAGGTTTGGTATTGTTACACAGCACTTGCAATTCTTAGTCAGATTTTGGTTTCTAAACATCTAAGATTATAGTTGTCAGTTGTTTGCAGGGTGAAGTTGAGCAGATTTCACTGACGAAGCCAAAAGATCAAGGGCCACATGATGAAGGCTTTCTTGAAAACCTTGATGACATAATTGGAACTAACAAATATGTTGAAAAAATAGATGAATCTTACAAGGAGTGAGTACTTTCCTCAAGCTATTTCAGTAGAAAGTTTACCCTTTACTTCATTTATTTTTGGTTGCTTCATCTGTGTGTAGTATGTAATGCTCATGTGAGTGAACAAGACTCACTTTGTTTGTCGAGAAAAGGTGTGCTGTTGTCCAAAGCTGATACAAATAGTTTTGACACAAAAATGAGTTGTTTATTAGGGATAGATTTCGGGAACTGCTGTTAAGAATGCCTGAAATGTAATAGCTGACTGTTTATTTTGTAGAATTCTTGACAAGGACTAGATTATAAATCCTGCCAGATTATTAGTCAGTTATCAAAATGGTGTTTCTATTACAATAATGATGCTCCATACCATATTGAATAAAATATTAGCATTCTAACTATTTTATATGTCATTTGTCTAACACTAGTTATGTTCAACTAATTGATATAACAGGCTTGAGTCACTCAGTGATAAACAATCTAGTGTTGTTCTAATGGTTAAGTTAGCAGAAAAAAGAAAGAGATGGCTTTGAGGTTTGTATATGATACTGTGCACTAGTACGTCATTTAGACACGTTCAGTTATCCTATTAACATATTTCTATATGATAGGATGCAAAGAATGAAGCAGAAGCCTAGATGTTGAAAGAGTCGTCACTCTTAAAATGGCAAGAGAAAGCCACAAAATTGGCTTATGAAGATAATATTGACAAAATGGTTGGGCTACAGGAAAAGTTTGCATATTAGAAGAAACTCTGAAGAATGAGGGGTAAGTTTGGTCAACATAAATGTAAAGCATACATTATAACTTTTACTCTAGAAGCTGTGTCATGAAGATTTTGACTTCTTTTTCAAGGGAGAAGATCCAAAACAATGGCAAAACATTGAAGGAGCTGGAGTCTGTGCACAACAAATACATGAAGAGACAAGAGGTTTGCATTACATAAATCAAGCTATCTACATAATTGCTTTTGGTAATAATTAATATACTGCTATGGACTATCTCTTTTCTGGACAGAAAATTTAAGTATTTAAATATTTATGCCATTTGGCAGGCACTGCATGTCATGCCTGCTTTCAATATTTTCTAATTAAATTAATCTCTAATTTATCTGAAAAATGTCAATTCAAAATTTCCATTTTTCTCTGTTTTTTTTTCCCTTTGAATGATTAGGAACTTGATAATGATCTCAGAGTTTGCAAGGAAGAGTTTAAAGAGTTTGAAAGGCAGGATGTAAAATACAGGGAAGATTTGAAGCACATGAAGCAAAAAATCAAAAAATTTGAGGATAAAATTGAAAAAGGTAGTGACGAAATGTGGTTATGGATATTCTATATGTACCATATCTTACCTTTGCCTTGCCCTTGCAGGATTCCTCAAAGATTGATGACATAACAAAGAAGTGTGAGGACTAAACAGATCAGATCCCAAAACTTGAAGACAGCATTCCAAAGATGCAAAAGCTTTTGTTGCTCAAGAAAATTATTTCTGCTGAAGAAAAAAGAGATTGATAAACTTATAGAGGGATCTAAAGATCTGAAGGAAAAGGTGGGTTGGGGAAGTTGATAGAATGATGGATAAGGTGGAAAGCTAACTTCTTCTACATTGATAACCAGCTTGACTTGATTTATTTCGAATTTTGTCCATATCAGGCTTTGGAGCTTCAGAGTGAAGTAGAAAATGCTGGTGGTGAAAAATTGCAAGCACGGAAGTCAAAGGTGATAAGATTTAGGCGGTAAGTTATGCTCCACTTTGGAAACTTCATATTACCATAAGGCAGTGTCTGTGATATTTCATGCTACGCTCTCAGGATATTGACCAAACTAGCACAGAGATCAACCGTCACAAAGTTCTAACAGAGAGAGGACAAATGATGATAAAGAACTTGCCAAAGGGGATTGAGGAGTGAAAGAAGGACAAAGAATGACTTGTGGAATGAAAGGAAAAGATGAGAGATATTTTTAAAGAAATAGAACAGAAGGCATTTACTGTTCTAGAAAATTATAGAAATACACAGAAGGTTTAATTTCTTTTTCTTTAGTGGTCCTTTTTGTTAATTTGAGATTGAACTTGTTTTATTGCAGATATATAATTTTTCCTTTTTTCTGGTCTGCAGTAGATTGATCAGCATAAAGATGTATTGGATAAGGCAAAACGTGATTATGAAAAAGTAAAGAAAACTGTGGGTGAGTTGTGAGCATTGGAGGTACGGTGTGAATACATGCACGTTTATTGTTTCTGCTCTTTGATTTGGTCAGTTGTGTTTGGTTTTATCACATGCTGATGCTGACTACAAACTACAAGACCTGAAAAAATTATACAAGGAGCTGGAAATGAAGATAAAGGAACGGCTTGATGACTCGCAAATTTCTCTTACAAAGCATTTTAACAGTACATTGATTTGTTGGATTAGGTAGTATTTATGATTGTCAATTATGTGTAATTTTGGATCTAATGTTACAGAATTCAGAAAGATCTGGTTGATGCCGAAAAGCTTCAGGCAACACTGGCTGATGCTACTTTAACCGATGCTTATGAACTGAAAAGGGCCCTTGAGATGGTGGCATTGCTGGAAGCACAATTGAAAGAGTTGAATCCAAATCTTGATTCAATCACAGAGTATGGATCATTTTAGTTTGTTTAAATGTGTTTTCAACTGACTTGTATTATGTTTTGTGTCTTTGTTCTTACTTTTCATTATAGGTATTAGAGATAGGTTTCATTGTATAATGAGCGAGTTGAGGATCTTACCACAGTCACTCAACAACGTGATGATGTAAAGAAACAGTACAATGAATGGAGAAAGAAAAGGCATGGATTTCCTTTCATATAATTTGCCTTTCCCTCTTTGATTTTCTTCTCATTTCTAGCTAATCATTTCTCAATTAGCTGATTGTGTTATAATCTAAATTCCAGGTTGGATGAGTTCGTGGCAGGATTTAATACTATATCTCTCAAGTTAAAGGAAATATACCTGGTTTATGAACTGAGTTCTCTCTCTTCCCTCTCTTGTTAATTTTTCATTCTTCTTTTGATACAGGGATTTTCTTGTGAAACTAACTTGACTTTGAATTACACAGTTCCATTAACCAAAAATAAGGCTGGTGTCATAGTTGCGGTTTAAGAGCTCTACTTCTATTTTTGTCTTGTGTCTTCGTTTCTCATTTGGGTGCAATTGTTTAGCCTTCTCACTTAGATTTGCATTAAGTTTTACCTTTTGTGTGTTATATATTTTCTTTGACTAATAATCTACCTTGTTCACTGAACGAGCTTGCTATAGGAAGGTGATGCAGAACTTGAACTAGTGGACTCTTTGGATCGTTTTTCTGAGGGTGTTGTTTTTTTAGTGTCAGGCCGCCTAAGAAAAGTTGGACGAATATTAGGTTTGATTAGATAATTGCAATTAATTGTGCACATACATCATCCACAAAGGTTCCATTCTATATTAGGTTTCAAGCGAGTTGGAGTAATTAATGGAGTGTTGTTATTTATACAATATCACCTCCCATTTTTCAGGTCTTTTCAATCCTGTCATTTGGTTTCAGTTTTTGTGGCTAGATGACGCTGGGTTCAAACCCACAAAGCTCCGACCAACAGCAAAGCAACAACTGAGCATTCATGCTCTATAATTATACATATGCCTGGTCCAGAATTTGGTATTCCGAGACTTGTATTTCTCAGCAATTGATAAAATACCTGCAAAAGAGAACGATAGAAAGATGGAAAGCAATGAAGTACATCAAAGAAATGCAGAGCTGCTGCAATGATTTTCCTTTTGTCTTTCTATTTTCCACATCATTTGGCTCGAATAGTCGTTCATCTTGGAATAATGGAATTTGATTCCTATATAATATGAATATTAAAGTAGGTGTGAGTAGGTTTATTATTATTAATGATTGTATAATATGAATGATTATATGGGGGGTAGTTGAGGGCAAGGGGAAGAGTGACATCCTTTCAACCAGTGTCTTACTGTCATGTGTTATGAATGGGTTTGCATATCTAGGTTTGAATAAACAGAACATTAGATGATGCCTTTAGAAACTATTGCCAATTAGGCAGAAAACCACTTTGTTTTTGTCTGTAATGTTCGTCCACTTCTTGGTACACATTCCGCCAATTAATTAGGCATAAGTATGTATTTATTTATTTAAAAAAAACTATTTAATTTTAAGGAGAGTGTAAGGAATTTAATTATTTTGATTCCTTCAAGGCAACGAGTGGAAGGACTTAGTTATTAGGATAAGTTAATTACTTTGATTTAAACAATAAAATAAAGTTGCCACCTTAGTAGAGAAATTAAATGAGACAAAAAAAAATTAATAAATTAAAAATTATCAGATTAATTAAATGGTACTGATTATAGTTAATTTGGTATTTATTATATTTTTATTAACAAAATAGAAGAATTATGTTAAAACTATTGAGCCGACCGATATGCGGTTGATGTTAAAATATCCGTCGCAGATGGGTCCAAAACTTGACAAGGATTTATAATCTGTGAATCAAACCCGAAGTCGTATACCATACAAACTGGTATACTTCGTTTCCTATAAGCACGTTGCTATAAAGAAATTACTTAGTTTCGTCTTATATCTGCCAAGCCCATCAATAATCTGGCTACAGGCTTGTCTTCTGCCAACTTCTTTGGTCTCTTTCTTCTTCAATGGAAAATCACCATGATTCTCTGAGAGCACCTTTCGTTGTTTCTGACGATCATGAGGAACAGCAACCGAGGCAAAAGCTGAAGCACGTAGAGGAAAATAATATCGAGGCTGGAAGAGAAGATTGTGATACAAATTCTGGCCGCACTTCTGTTTTCAAATCATGTTTCAATGGACTCAATGCCTTGTCAGGTTTTTCCTCTCAATCTAGTTCTCTTACGTATTCTGGTCAGGATTTTTTTTTCTACACAATCGTCTGTGACTGCTCTGTGTTATTGTGGTTGATCCATCCGTCCGCTATAGGGTTTCTATTTCGATACATACATACATACATATATATATATATATAATTTGAATCTATTTGAAATCACCAACCAATTTCAAAGAACAGCTCGGAAAGCTGAATCTCATATTGAATCCTCAGCTTTGTTTAGAGGTGTCATCACTATTTTTGTGCAACATGAAAGCGAAGAAAACACTTTCAGAAATTGCAGCATGACACCTCAAGTTCATTGAATTTGTCATTATTTTCTGGAAAAAAAAAGACAATTGTTATTGTCATGATTTTCACTTTGACGACCTTTAACTTCTTTGTCTGGTTGTCCATTAACTCCAATTTTCCAATGACCAAATATTAAACGGTGACTTGGCAGCTCACTATGCTTTTGTGGATTATACATGTTTATTTACCTATTCCCGATTGCAAAGATTTCTCTTCCCTGTTAGGTAAGAGTCTGACTTGTCTCCAAACTTTATCAAAGGAAAATCCAAAAATGGATATCACATTACGAGTTTAACACGAGTCGAGGAAAATACAAAACATGACCATGATTGTGGCATTTAAAAGGTTATACTTTTAGTCTGTATGAAAAATATATAATTAATTAAGAACACCTAAGGAAGAGAGACACAATTAATTTACATCCTTTAGGTTACGCAAACCAAAGACTTAGCAGAAATTACAAAGAGAAATTAGACATAATAATTTCATTTGCACATGATGGTTTTAATTTAATGAATCTTGGGAAACAAAGGGAAACTGAAAATGCAGCCATGAAAGAAAGTTGGAGCCCATACTGGTAGCCCTGACACTGTAACTATTGTTCTATATTCACATATCTTCTGAAATTAGTGATGAATTGAACCAAACTGTTATGTTTGCTTCACAAAACTGGAAGACATTCTCTCTGCATCCAAACAACTATTCTTCATCTGAATATTAAAACCTTTCAGAAACTCTCTCTCATGGTGTGTATATATCACACCAACTAAATTTTTCTTAGTAAACTTTTTCATCAGTAAAAACATTGGAAGGACAAAAACCATAGCATCAACTTCCTCCATTGAAAGCACGACCGCACACGTTTCAAACTTTCACTATCATTATTTATCAACTGTGAAATAATCATATATAGACGACAAATGTTGTGGGTCAAATGACATTCAACTGAAGTTGCTGCTTGTTCCTGCTACTGGGAACAGACAAAAGCTACGGGCCCCCAGTTTCTGTTGCTCATGAACTAAGTAAATTCCTCTTCCTACTTATTTAAAAAAAATATTTATTTATTCCTAAAAACATTTAGATCACGAGAGAATTCTAATTGATGGTGATATATCATCAATCTTAGCCGGTCATGGTGAATATACTAAACTTTGCAGGTAAATAATCGCCAGCCAGCGATGTGGACAATACTCTCCTTTGTCATGGAGTGAACTCGTTAATGAATATATACCAAACATATCATAAGCAAGCTATCAATTTCGGAGGTCCAAAACAGTGGCATTATTTGAATCAGTCGCACTAATTTTGCAGACAAACATAGTTTCCAAGTTTTCCGCTCCTCTTGTGCTTCCACATATTAAAATACATACTCTCTCTTAGGATCCTCACCTCTTCTCTTCGCTGCAATTGAACTTTATCTCTTCTTCTCACGCACCCACAGAAAAGTTTAAGCCATGTCAAATGAGGTGTCCTCCTTGGCGGCGCCTCTCATTGTTGATGAGAAGCTAGAGCTAAAGCTTGAGGAAATTGAGGCTAGTCTTCACGACCATCATCATTCAGGAAAAAACAATACCTCTTTCTTCGCAGCATGTTTCCATGGACTCAATGCTTTGTCAGGTTATTTCCTTCTAATTAGTTTTCAAAACACATATCTGTTATTGGTTTTATAATTATCATTATTATTTTTTTTATCCTTGTTCATTTTGGGGTTGCAATAGCTCAAATTTCAGATTTGTATTCATGGTAAAGATTTAGGACTCCATTGTTTCTCTCTATTGTTCTTGAATGGGAGCTAACTCAAGAAATAAGAGATTCACTTGTTATTTTCTTTTATTTGTCAATTGTGTTGGCCACCTGCAGGAGTTGGGATTCTGTCAACCCCGTACGCACTAGCAACAGGAGGATGGTTGAGCTTGATCCTTCTGTTCCTTATAGCATCCGCAACGTTCTTTTCAGGCTTGTTGATTAAAAGAAGCATGGAAGTGGATTCAAACATCAGAACTTATCCTGACATAGGCGAACGTGCATTTGGGACGAAGGGGAGACTAATTGTTTCGATTTTCATGAATGTAGAGCTATACTTGGTTGCAACAGGATTCCTGATCTTGGAAGGAGATAACTTGAAGAATTTATTTCCAAATGTGGAAAGTTGACGTGGGTGGATTTAAAATTGGTGCAAAACAAAGCTTCGTTATCATTGTTGCATTAATTATTCTGCCCACAGTTTGGCTGGATAATCTCAGCCTTCTTTCGTATGTCTCTGCCAGTGGAGTTTTAGCTTCTGTTATCACACTTGGATCAATTTTCTGGGCTGGTGCTTTTGATGGAATTGGATTTCACCAAAAGGGAACACTTATCAATTGGAAAGGAATCCCTTCTGCTATTAGCTTATATGCTTTCTGTTACTGTGCTCATCCTGTTTTTCCAACAATTTACACTTCCATGAAGAACAAACGGCAATTCTTTAATGCAAGTAAACATTCATTTCTGTGCTTCCGTTCATTAATCTTTTCAGCTCTCTAATTCTCAGCTCGTCTAACATTGCAGGTGCTGCTTGTCTGCTTTTTCTTATGCACATTTATCTATGCATCAATGGCAATTTTTGGGTACTTAATGTTCGGTTCCGAGGTTCAATCACAAGTAACTTTAGACCTTCCAACTCAGAAACTTAGCTCTAGACTGGCAATATACACAACCTTGGTCAATCCCATTGCAAAATATGCACTGATGGTTACACCTATTGTCAATGCCATAAAAATCAAGTTTGCAAGTTGCTACAGTAAGCGACCGTTTAGCCTCCTAATCAGTACAGCTCTGGTAACCAGTACTGTCATTGTTGCCCTGGTACTCCCTTTCTTTGGCTATCTCATGTCTCTGGTTGGAGCATTTTTGAGCGTCACAGCTTCAGTTATATTGCCATGCTTATGTTATCTGAAGATTTCAGGCACTTATCAGAGATTTGGATTTGAAATGGTCGCCATTGCGGGCATTATACTAATGGGTGTGGCGGTCGCAGTAATTGGTACTTTTGTATCTCTTGTACAAATTATTGGTCATTTATAAAGTGTTGAACTTCTTTTTTTATTAACGAAGAGCATGCAATTTTATACTTCAGTTCTCCCGTTGTTTAGCATTTTGCAATCTGACCTGGATTTCCAGCTTAGATTGAGATCATAGACTCGGGGAGTAATTTAATATTTTTCTTGAAGATATAC
Organism: Xylocarpus granatum; assembly: GCA_019650275.1. Taxonomy (NCBI): domain Eukaryota; kingdom Viridiplantae; phylum Streptophyta; class Magnoliopsida; order Sapindales; family Meliaceae; genus Xylocarpus; species Xylocarpus granatum. The sequence goes on along the minus strand of BNST01000541.1, from coordinate 11,020 downwards.
ACTCTTTAGATTATTATTATACATTATTAATTTTTAAAAAGAATAATTTAGATATTAATTATATTTAAAAATTATTTAAAATTAAAATTTTTAAGTAATTATTTAATCATATATATATTTAATCTTTCGAGTTTTAGAGGTGTAAAAGTATCTTTTTTTTCTAATATTTTTTAGTTTTAATATCAGTGTTTTTTTTTCATATCACATTCTCAACTATAATTTTTAATTGTTTATCTTCTTTCTGTGCTAATTTAACGTCTCAGTGTTTGCATGTGTGCAGTAGTCTTTGTAGTAATAATTCTAACATAATAATTCCATATTGAGAACACATATCCATCCTTATATTGTCTATGTTTGGATATTATTCAGCCGTTAATATTCGCTAATTAAGTTTTCCATGGCTTGATCCATCAATCCGTCCGCTATGGGGCTTTCAATCGGTGAAACTGACTGACAAGGGAAAATTTTGAATCAATTCAAATATCCTGAAATTTTGATAAATACATTATGAATGTATTTGAAATCACTAACCACATTCAAAGAACTGCAGGAAGATAAGGAGTTCTTGTTGTATAGTTAGAAAGTACTTTTAAATAATAGAAACCTAGGTGGAGTATTAATAATATTGAAAGCCTGAAGACATTAATAGAAAAATTCAGGAAAGATGCATCTCAGATTGAATCCTGGTCCCATGATTTTGCTGTTTTCTAATAATATTTTGGTTCTGCTCTGCCCTAGAATTAAAATTGATCATCAGCTTTGTTAGGAGGTGTCATCATGACACTATTTTGGTGCAACATGAAAACGAGAAAAACACTTTTAGAAATAAAAAGAAACAATTGTAATTGTCATGGCTTTCGCCTAACGAGCTGCTACTTGTTTGTTTGGTTGTGCATTAACTACAGGTTACCATGATCAAATATTCAACACTGACTTTACAGTTGTGGTATTCCAAAGTTTAAATTCTTAGACTGTATGAAACAATAAAATTAATAAAGAACACCCAATGAAGAGTGACATAATAAGATATTAGCATGAATGACAACTATAATTTCATTTGCACATGATGGTTTCTTGTTGGATTCAATTTAACGAATCTTGGGAAACAAATAGAACCTGAAAATGAAGCCATAAAAGAAAGTTGGAGCCCATATTGGTAGCCTGCTACTGTAACTGTCGTTTTATAATAAATTACCTTCAGAAATTACCGATCCATTGAACCAATTATGTGTTTGTTTCGCAAAATTGGAAGACATTCTCTCTCCATGCTCCAGCATGATATGTACAGTCAATGTAAAGAGCAGGAACGCAACTAAAATTTTCTTAGTAAATATTTTCATCATTAGAAACATTGAAGTACATAAAACAAGGCCGCACAAGTTTCAGACTTTCACCATCATTATTTATCAACAGTGAAATAATCATATACAGACAGACGCCAAATGCTATTCCATGTGAATCTGTTGCCTGCTCCTGCTACTGGGAATAGAAAAAAGCAGCGGACCCCCGGTTTTCATTCATGCATGTCTTACTTTAATTTAGGACAAGCTTATTTTGTTTTCTAGTTAGATTCATCCAGATGTGATGTTGATATATCATCAATCTAAACAGTTCATGGTGATTGTACTGAACTTTTCATATTATGTAAATAATCAACAGTGATGTGGGCAGTACACTCCTTTGTCATGGCATCTTTGTCTTTTTTTCTATTTGTTTTTTTCTAAATTTAGGTGCGAAAATTGAACCCTAATCATGAATATATACCAAACACATCATAATCTAGCTATTAATTTCACAGGTCCAAAATAGTACAACTATTTGTACAATAATTCATTTTTACTCTCTGGAAATATTCTAAACTTTCCAGCGTAGTCTTGTAACAAGAGAAGAAGTGACAAGGAATTAATCACACCAATTTTGCAGCATGTAGCCGAGAACAATAAAGGTGGTTCATTTCAGATATGTTTTAAACGGGGTTATAAAGCTAGCCGAGCAACTATAAAAACCAGACAAAGTTCACAAGTTGTGTTTTGCTTCCACATACTAAAATAATTTCTCTCCTTGGATCCTTACCTCTTCTCTGTGTTGCAACTTGAACTTTATCTCTACTTCTAACGCACGCACTGAACAGTTTAAGCCATGTCAAATGAGGTGTCCTCCTTGGCGACGCCTCTCATTGTTGATGAGAAGCCAGGGCTCAAACTTGAGGAAATTGAGTCAAATCTTCAAGATCATCATCATTCAGGAAAAAACAACACCTCTTTCTTTATAGCATGTTTCCATGGACTCGGTTCTTTGTCACGTTATTATCCTTCTAATAGTTTTCAAAACACAAATCTGTTTTTAAATTAATCTTTGTTCATTTTGGGCCTAAATAGTTCGAATTCACTGATTTGATTTCAGGGCCTAAGAGTTGGTAATCCATTGTTTCTCTCAATTGTTCTTGAATGGGGCTAATCGAAGAAAATAATGTGATTCACTTCCTATTTTATTTTATTTGTCAATTTGTGTTGGCTACCTGCAGGAGTTGGGATTCTGTCAACCCCTTAGGCACTAGCAACGTGAGGATGGTTGAGCTTGAAACTTCTGTTCCTTATAGCTGCCGCAACGTTCTTTTCAGGCCTGTTGATTAAAAGATGCATGGAAGTGGATTGAAACATCAGAATTTATCCTGACATAGGCGAACGTGCATTTGGGAAGAAGGGGAGACTAATTGTTTCAATTTTCATGAATGTAGAGCTATACTTGGTTGCAGCAGGATTCCTGATCCTGGAAGGAGATGACTAGGAGAATTTATTTCCAAATGTGGAAATTGACGTGGGTGGATTCACAGTTGGGTGCAAACCAAAGCTTTGTTATCATTGTTGCATTAATTATTCTGCCAACAGTTTGGCTCGATAATCTCAGCCTGCTTTCATATGTCTCTGCCAGTGGAGTTTCGGCTTCTGCTATCACTGTTGGAATCAATTTTCTGGACTGGTGCATTCGATGAAATTGGATTTCACCAAAAGGGAACACTTATTAATTGGAAAGGAATCCCTTCTGCTATTAGCTTTCATGCTTTCTGTTACTGACCTCATCCTATTTTCCCAACTATTTACACTTCCATGAAGAACGAACGCCAATTCTCTAATGTAAGTAACCATTCGTTTCTCTACTTTCATTTATTAACCATTTGAGCTCTCTAATTCTCAGCTTATGCAACGTTGCAGGTGCCGCTGTTTTTTCCTATGCACATTCATCTATGCATCAAGGAAAATTTTTGGGTACTTAAGGTTTGGTTCTATCACATATAACTTTAAACCTTACAACTCAGAAACTTAGCTCTAGACTAGCAATATACACCAACCTGGTCAATCGCATTGCAAAATATGCACTGATGGTTTGTTAATGCTATCAAAATCAAGTTTTCAGGTCGCTACAGTAAGCGACCGTTTAGCCTCCTAATCAGTACAGCCCTCGTAACCAGTACTGTCATTGTTGCTCTGGTACTCCGTTTCTTCGGCTATTTCATGTCCCTGGTTGGAGCGTTTTTGAGTGCCACGGCTTCAGTTTTATTGCCCTGTTTATGTTATTTGAAGATTTTGTAAGTTACAAATTATTAATTTGTAACAATCAAATTCATTAAGAAATAATTTGTAACATTCAAATTATGATTCTTAATTTTTTCATTATGTTTTTTAACTCTTGAATTCAAATTTAAAATATGAAATTGTAGTATTGACTATCATAATACCTTCATTAAATGTGAAAATTCTTTGATGGGAAAAATTCTATAAATAGAAGATGTTTTGCTTTGAAAAGTTCTTAAGTTAGAAACTTTTGTTAAATACTATCTTAAGAGGATTGAGAATTCTTTGATGTGAAAAATTCTATAAACTAGAAGATGTTTTGCTTTGAAAAGTTCTTAAGTTAGAAACTTTTGTTAAACACCATCTTAAGAGGATTTAGAAAGTTTAGAAGACTTTGATCATACTAAAAAATGTAAAGAAAAGAAATAGCAAGAGATTAGTTATCCATAACTTCTGTAACTTAAATTTTTAATTTTTAAGTATATTTTAGCATTTTATACTTACAGATTTCAGGCACTCATAAGAGATTTGGATTTGAAATGGTGGTCATTGCAGGCGTTGTATTAATGGGCATAGCAGTTGCAGTAATTGGTACTAGTGTATCGCTTGTACAAATAATGGGTCATTTGTAAATGTTAAACTTCTGTTTGATAATGAAAAGCATGCATTTTCCAATCCGAAGCTGGGTCAATATTCTAATTTTTGTGCATTTTCCAATCTGACCTGGATTTTCAGCTTAGATTGAGATCATAGACTCTGCTTGTAAGAGAGTAATTTAATTCAGATTAACAAGCTCTCTAGATTTTCAATTTCTCGAGGCAGCAAAACTAGAAATAAGAACAAGATGAGTGTTAGGATAAATTTTATCGAGAAATTGAGAATCCTACAATGCATCGGCTAGACTTTAGGTTGGTTAAATTACCAAATGTTGAAGGGGTTGGACAATCAAGTTTATTCATATCAATTTGGCAATTTCTGAAGGGATTGTAGCTATAATGTGACAACAGAGAAAAAGGTCAATAAATTGTTCAATTGGCGACACACCTGTAAGATTACTAATCTGCCAGACAGAGGAATGAATTTGATTTTTCAAAGGCACCCAGTTTGGGTGTAGAATGGCTCCAGAGAGAATGCAATAGCATGATTCAGATTTTTCATTTTAATCTTTTACAAACCGCAGCAAATGCATAACAAGTTAGCAAGTTAACAGCTAGGTTTCCAAAAATATTGCAAAGGATTACTCTCGGACCTCTGTTTTGTTAAACCTCTTTCTCCCTCTCGCTTTTTCTTTTCTTTCTATTAAAAATTCAAGGCAAAAAAGAAAAATCTATTCTGAACATAGAGATTTTTATTAGACTGTAAACATAGAGATTTTTGTTTCATTTCCCCCTGAATCAAAATCACTGCAAACATTTTGAAATCATTCATAAACTTTCACATTCCCTGGGGCTAAAACATTTCTTGGCTTCTGAGCTCCGAAATGGAAATTTCTTGGAAAGGTTTTTGCATTGCCATCTTGCTCGTGAGAAATTCTTGAGAAATGCATTGCATTGTGGGTCTGGATTTCGGTTTAGAACGCAAGCAAGCAAATGCAATTGTTGAAACAAGAATAATATCCCGGACAACTGCTTTATCATTTGGAGGCAATAGTCGTGAGTCCAATACATCAATTAGCGTGGTCATTTTATTGGAAGACGATGATAATGATGGCAGGAGTTCTCCCGGATGCTTTCCCATTAGCACTTCTAGTGCCAACACTCCAAAGCTATAAACATCGCATTTCTCGGTCACAACCATGGTGTAGGCAAGTTCTACAAGAATAGAGAAAAAGTGTTAGCTTTACGTCACATTGATAATTGAAGTAGCAAGAGAAGAAGAATTGACTAGTTATCACCTGGAGCAATATATCCATAAGTTCCTGCTAGAATGGTTCTATTAGACGAATCCGAATGTAGAAGTCTAGCCGGGGCCCTGTGCCAAAGACATCAATGGCATATTGAGTAATGCCCCGATTAGCTTAATTTAATGCGAATTCCAAGTAAAATACAACATAGACTACTATTACGCCTCAAAAAAAGCATATCATCCTAGTGGAGGCTCGTATTATGTGGCTGGTCGTGCTTTGATATGGCGCGTAGGAAGCACTTTTTAGAAAAAGCATTATACTCTGGAATTTTCTTCTTATGTTTAATAGTGCGTGCAAATCAAAGTTGATATTGTGATGAAATAAGTCCGAGGGTCATGAAAGAATAAGCAATGTCTCCTTTTTTATTCCGTAAAGCTTTAAATGAACGTGAACCTAACACTAGTGTCACAATTCATGACACTGTATATTTTGATCACCATTTCACACATACTGCCATGATCAAAGATTCATTCATACACACGGGCACCATAACATTTCCACTTTCATCCTATATGTAAAACAGCTATTCATTGCGTAATTATCTTGAACAAGACGACATACAGTTTGATCTCCTAAAGCCAATGATGAGAATACCTAAAGGACAGCGGCAAAACAAGCTTCCATCTCCCATGTAATCTCATAGAGCGCATATGGCACACAATTAGACTAACAGAGTGCACTTCTTATGCAAACAAAAGGAAAAACGCCAGTTCTTCTTTTGTGACTTCGAAAGTGGTTGTAAAGATGACCTAAAAGCCCAAGTAATTTCATTGTTCTCGTTTGCTATGACTGCGCCAGAAGGATTTAATCCTCACAAGCCCATCTCGGCGCAGCAGAGTTTTACAAGTGTTGCGATGGCCGTTTCCTGGGATCACCGTATCTGAAGACGGGAGTACCAATGGAAGATCTTTATGTTTCAGTGTTGAAAAATCACCAGTGTCCTTGTGATATCAGCAACACAATGTATCTGAATATCCAGACTGAGTTCTATTTTTTCGGAAATGGAATCTGTCTGGTACACGACTATCCCCGCACTTAAACAGGGGCATGAATAAGTACTCCCTTATTTGAACTAATCGCATTTATTCCGGATCGGTAGTGACATTTGATTGGTTGCCGGTAGTGTATCGCAACTTACAACAAATTAAAAACCATCCCATTCTTTCCCGTAATATGTTTTAAATTTTAATATATAAAAAAAAAAAAAAAAAAAAAAAAAAAAAAAATTAATAAAATAATATTTTGAGAAATAATATCATATTTAAAATTTTTTAATTTTAAAATAAGATTTTTCTTAGTTTTGCATCCAAATATTGCTCTCGGCCTGGTTAAGTTTGATTCAATAAAATTTCGTCATATACTATTCTACCAGTTCGAAAGAAAAAAAAAAAAAAAAAAAAACTACACATTATTAGTAACGGAAACACTTTTTTTATTTTATTTAGACGACTATTGTCCTAGGGTGGTAGAACAAACCGTACCACCTACGGATGACTAGGTATATTACTTGAAATGGTGAATAGAAAAGATTGTGTTTATTAAACAAAAGAATGGAGTGTAGGTCTAAATAGTCATGCAATTTTTCTAAAAAAAATGGATATTAAGTTACCAAAACATGTTGTGTACAAGTACTACAGGAAGAAGAAGTATGCTGACGAGAAGTGAAGTTAGTGGGTTCGCTTACAGGGTTTCGGACGTCATGACGCGCATTGTGTAGTACTTTTCAAAAAATATATTTTTAATTAAGCAGTAGCACAACACTAATCGGATTATATATATGCCTTTCTTTCCGACAAAGTGAACCTCACTAAAACATAGGAGCGAAGGAAGGAAAAACCAATGATATAAAACACAGTGTTCAGCGAGCGCGGCACAGAAACACGATGTATTTAACCCCTGGGTTTTAGTTGTTCTTTTACAAAGAAAAGATTCTAGTCCATCCGTGAAAAGAGGGATCATGATGTTCTCTTTACTGTCAAAAATACGTCGCCGGGGAACCTTTCACCTTCATCACACCAAATTCGAGGGAACTGGGGTTCCATTCCTAGAAAATGGTAACGTGACGATCAAGGAAGGGAGCAAAAACCTTTGGAATAACACGTGAGAAAAAACGGACCTAGACCCCAGCACTTTATTCATCATCGGAGGGATGTGCCCTATGAAGCGAACAGAACTCCTCTGTTGTTATATTCCCCTGCTTTCGGAATGTCACCGCAACTTGTAGGACAAGAGCTAGATCAAATGTTCTAAGCCTATATCAGTTCTCCCTATCTTAGACGATCTTGGCAGCGAAATCGTCGCTTCCGCGTTGGATGCTTTAAATTGTTGATGTTCGCAGGATCCTTGCAGCACCATAAACCTACAAGCTGTTCATTTATCAATCCAACCTACCACGGTACGACGGGTAGTATATTGCCCTTAGATTCAAGCACAAATCTTTGGGTTTGTGTTATAACCGCATTTGCTCACATACACATCTAAAGTGTGTTATTATTACGCCGAACTTAGTTACGTTCAAGAGGTAGGATCTAGATATTAGAGGAGCCCATGTGTTCCTCCCGGCCATACCACCAAATGCTAAAATCTTTTATTTGGGTTTTCCGATCCAGTATCTTTGGTATAAATTCTCAAGGTATTATTCATTCGATATGGATATTAGAGAAATGACCTACGATTGTTCCTTTCAAAAAGCAGAAATTATGTTCGGGAAACCAAAATTGTCTATCAGCGAAAAGATTGAGATATTGAAGAGATGTAGGTTGGCTTAAACCATGAAACACCCTTGATAAAAATTCAAATGGGTACAAATCGACCCACGTTAGGCAATGTAATTTATATTAAATAGGAAAAGAAGAATAGAGGAATAAGTATTGAAGATTGATCAAGCTTCCAAAATTGTCGGAAATCTTCAATTACAAGAGATAATAAGATGGTTCGAACCTACATGTAAATTTAACACTAGTAATTTAATAGTTCTAAACAATGCGAAAAGTGTACTCGTCAAGACGACCCTATAATGAATCCTAAATACATTATTAATAATTATTCGAATTCAATGAAATAAGTTTTTAGAGTTAAATGATTATAGAGGAAAAGATTGAAATTACAAAGTCTGCAAACCATACGCGCGTTAACAGTTTGGTTTTTAATTTTTTCATATTCAATCATTCCATACATATCTAAACTAACATTTTATTTCACACAACCTCTTGCCTCGGCCCAATTTCAGCTGACCAGAATATTAATAACCTTGTAACATATCTAAGATGAAAAAATAAATTAATAATAAATAGGTTATCGGTAAAAGTAGGACTAAAAAATGCTTACTTAGTAATGTTTAATGAATGTAAATAGTTACTGCACTGAAATTCTTGTTGTATAACTGACCTCACTCGTCTGCGATACAATTGGATTATTCCGATAGTGAAATACAGAGACATCGCTTTTCGGCTAGATTTCTCAATTTTCAATTTTTCGAACTAAAAGATATGAAATGTAAATTAATATTATAAAACATAAAATGTATATGTATAATATTCTCTATATGCAATTTTACAAGAAGTTGCACGTATTCAATTAATACACTTATTTTAAATAAAATTGCTTATATATATTACATTGCAACTGGTGAAAACATAGTCCATAACTATTACACATCTAGTGTTGGCTTTACATCAAGCAGAATATACCGAAATTATCAAGGTTGATTTCAATCCCATACCAATGTATACGTAATGATTTATTAATATGCAAACTCAGAACTGACCAAATCCCTCTTAAAATAGTTATTTGCCATTAAGGTACAGCCTGTTGGATTCCCACAAGAGCCTAAGTCTATAAATTACGCAAGGGGATAGAGCACCTTTATATTTATATTAATGAAAATAAATTTATAGCAGTTCTCGTCACTGATTCTGTAAACCAAATACTGTTAATAAAAGCATTGCCTATATAATGAAAATTTTTTGAAATTCCTTTTAATAAATGTATATTAGGAAATTGATAGACAGGCGTACATCAGATATACCTCGACACCAATATTAACGAGTTATTGCACATGGCCACAAATACGCAATCTCGCCTTTGTAGGTTTACTTAAAATTTTAATACAAAAAAATAAAAAAAAAAAAAAAAAATATTAATTAAAATATTAAATGTAATAAAAATATCACGTAATTGAGTGAGTGAAAATGTCATGTTTCAATATTATTATATTTAATTTATTTATTTTTTCCTTAAGATAAAGAAGGATCGGTTAGAGAATAAAGAGTATGATTCTACATCCCCAATTGCATGGTGTTACTTTTTAGATGGAACGAGCTTGCATTTGCAGATTAGAGAGAACCTCACCTATTACACAGGTATTGGCGCATTTATATGTTATACTCACATTAAACCCTAAACTCTAAAGAACTCTAATCTCACAATTTTTGTACAAGCACTGGACTTAAAATGTCTTGTCAGAACACAGTTTAAACCAGCCAAATTCTAATGAAACTGAGTAAATTAGGCAATGTGCAGGAAAAACAACATAATAATTCTTAAAATTATTATTCGTTAACTTATTATTTTATAAGATCCCAACAACTTGAGTTTTTAGTTAATTTGTTACTATATACTTCTATGCTTATGTTTGTCTGTATTTTCTGATCATGAATGGGAAAATTTTGAGATGTATTATAAACTCACATCATCATAATTATGCAATTGTACTCTTAAAAAAATAGAGATGTTTCTCAAATTGTTTTGTAATGTGTGCTAATAAACAAATGACAGTTAATGTAATTAATAGATATTTAGCAAAAAGAAATAGTATATATTGTAGAACAAGCTATATATTAATATTTTTATAGATTTTTAAATAAAAGCATAACTATTTTATGAGACGGATTGTAAAAATGAGCCTACAATTTGTTCTGAATGAACTGATAAGATCGGTGTTATTGATCATTAATCATCGCACCATATTAGGCAAGTTCAACATCGATTATATTGTACCCGATTGGGAGATTTGGGAGTTCTGGAGTAATTGTGCATGTCCTTACTCTTGGATCTATATCGAAGAGATGGATAGTTCCAGGTTGGCGGCGAGGAAAACAAATTTGTGTGGTTGGATTGGTGACAGTGGCTGGGATCCCAGGTATGCTGAAGCTGGCCATCCATTCAAAAAATTAGGAGGGGTTGATTCAAGAACTGAACATTGGGTGTACTTGACTACTGCTAGACTATGAGTTATAGTAATGTTCAAGGGTGTGGAAAGCATACTCAAACAATTAATTTCTAGAGTGCAGAACGTTTAATTCTTTTGGTATTTGCTACGCTTAGGATTTATAAGTCTCCCCAGCTTATAAAATTCTGTTTTATCCCTTAGTCGCTTCTTTTTTTCCATTCCTCTCCTTTCCTTCTCCCCCCTCCCTCTCCTCTTGTTTTCTCTTCCCTTTCCTTTCCTTTCCCCCCCCTCTCCCCTTTTTCCCTTTTTCTTTCCCCTCTCCTCCCTCCCCCCCCCTCCCCCCCCTTCCTCCTTTTCCCCTTTTCTTCTCCT